>UCOH01012666.1:0-109351 GCA_900474275.1 Synergus japonicus
ATTCTATGATTTGATAATGGTCGGATTAGGTTTTTCTGGGTTTTCCCTAATCCCTTGCACGAATGTTGGACCATTTGTAAATTGTTTTCCCAGATAACACAAGGAAGGTATCTCTTTGCTTTAGTAATATATGAATGATTGATTCTGATAATTTTGACGTAGATTATTTTTTGAGGAGGCGTGTTGGATTATTTCAACAATTGTAAATATGTATATAGAGCAAAAATATAATCTACAATTCTAAGTATTGAAACGATATTTTATAAGTTGTGTGTGGTCTACTATTCTAAGAAGTTTAGGACCAAGCTTCAAGGGCTATGCGTAATCTCTATAATGTAAACTATAACCATGATTGGAATGTGTATGGTGTATGAATGTGATATTTTTCACACGTTCGTTCTTTAGTCTAAAATCGCATCTCAAAGAGTAAAGACCTGCCTTCCGAGTGTCTTGAATAAATTGATTCTTTTGTTAATTAAATAATCGTTGTTGTTCATAACCTGTTTTCCAATAAGATCTAACATTATCTAAATTTAAAGTCAACTTAATCTATTTATTAAGGGCATGTAGTACACCAGAATACAAAATTCATTGACCCCCACATGAAATCCTATACAACCTGAAATTCTATACAACTTGACATCTTATACAACGTGAAATCCTATACAACATGAAATCCTATAAAACAGTGTGTTTTTAAATATCGAAATAATTTTTTTAGTGAATTTTATTAACTTTACTCCAATATGCTTCTTAAACACAAACGGTTCATGTTTACTGGAAAATGCAGTTGAATGCTTGATGGAGATCTTTATAAAAATTTGAAATCAGCAAAAAATATCCCGAAACGAGTGAGTTCTCGTTAGAAATATAAGAATTTTGTTTGTACAAAGAGAAAAAATAATGTTGAAATGAGATATTCATACACTGCCATATTATACATATATGGCTCTCACCACTTGCTATAAGTCGCCACTCAGCGCCGCCAACGACGTTCTCTGGTATCTAAGGCATTGGGAAAGAGGGAGGCGAAGTATGCTCGGAAGGCCAAAAAGGGCTGCTGAAGGGAAAGGGACTTAACTAAGGCTAAGAATAAAGGGGGCAGCGCGCCGATATCGCGAGAGTGCATCGGGCCAAGTGCGTGAGTGTCGTCACATCCGGTATACGGCGGTGCTGCACGCACGATACTAGAGTTGAAGAGAAGTATATGTGCCAAGTATATGTACGCAATGCACGCTTCAGTGCGTATATTTACGGCGCATAATACATATGTATGGTTACACACAAACATCCTGTACGCGCAGGATTTTGGGCAAAATACGTTTAAACTCAGTCTTTCCTTTCACGTTCAAGCTCTGTTTTCAATTTACTAAAGAATTGGAAAATTAGCAGACTTGAGAAACTTTACAAATTACCAATTTCTACTTAAGCTTTCAAAATGGAGTAATTTTTAATTAGAAATATTAATAAATGTATTAAACTGAATAAACTGAATTTAAAATTCAAGCCGATATAATTAAACTTTTGAAAAAAATTAAATATCCATTGACAAGAGAGAAAATAGATGAAGATAAGAAATTGTTGAGCATTTTATGACAAAGAAATGAGAACTTCTGTGCAGAAGATTAAATCATTTGATTTAAATAATTCTTTTTCCGATCAGTTCACGCCACTGAACTTGTAAATATAAATTTTGTTTTTGTAAATAAAGACTGCAAACATATTTAAGGCTCAAAAATTTCTTTCATCAATAAATTTTTTAGACAAATCAATGTAAATCAACAATCGCAAAAATGGAATTGCATTACATCAGATCAGTAACTTGTTTGAGTTTCTTTGATGTTGAATATGCAGTCTAACAAACACCCCCAAGCTCCAACAGCTCTTATCAAAGATATGAATTTTTCTTTAGGAACAAACACTTTCTGACGTCTCTTAATTAATACTAATACTAAAGCGACATTCATTTCAAAGAATCAAATAGAATGTTTCTTTATCAGAAACAAGTTCTTCATGAAATTAACTTCCTGCTTAATTTGCCACTGGAGAAGAGCAACAGTTTTTATTATTTCGAATCTTTTCGCTGTAACTACACAGTATTGATTCGAGAAAATTCGTGAGGTTCGTTATCATCGAATGGGGACTTCGAATCATGATCGTGGGATACTACGTAAATGGGTCACGTGACGAATGACGTGGACTTATTACAACTTTGTCACGTGACAGCGAACGTTACGCGTCGCTGTGGCGACTAACGACTAACGGCGCGTCTATTATAGAAACAATTTCGATTAGCCGATTGTCTTTTTATATTCACTTTATTTCATCTGCTGTCTCTGATCTGATCTGGACGAGCTCTTGTGCTTCAACATCTTTGTTCTTTGTTGTCCCTCGTCTGAAAGGTTATTTCCTTGCCCGCTGCGCGCAGACGTCGTCGTTCGATTTAAATAGCAGCGCCGATCTGAATTCCGCCGCGTTTGCGCTCGTTCGCTTTATTCCGAGAGGTCGAAGATTCTATAGTCCTTCAATGGCGCCAGCGAACATGAAGACTCACGAAATATATTTCCTAGACAATCAGGGTCGCCTCTCAAATTTAAAAAAAAATACGTTATTCACATTTCCAAAAGGAAATGGAATAATAGAAATTTTAAGTGTTCAATATTGATTATAGGCCTTAAACATTTTACCGCAAAATAGTTGTAAATTGAAGAATATATTATTATTAAAAAAAAAATATGAAAAATAGAAGACAGGAATTTATACATGACTTGGAATAGGATGCTCTCGGTTGAACTTTTGCGCAAACATGCTTTGAGATTACTTCTCAACTGACGCTATCGCGAGGAAGAGATGTTTTCGGAAGACGCGGGAGGGTTGACTGAGGGAGAATTATCAATTAGAATTAATTAGCAATTAAGAACAGGCCCGCGCTTGCGATCATCTCACTGCGAGCTACCCCAATTGACGCAAATAATAAGTTGCCCGGAATCAGAGTCGAGTGGCTCTGTCGCTGAGCATTTTCTATCCTAGATTTTATTTCAAATTGAGTTAGCTATCTCTTATATTTTGAGACTGATTTTAATTCTAGCCGCTAATTGATTCAACCAGGATATTGCGCAGATTTTATTTACTGCTAACAAAAATGATAAATCATGGTGATAAAATAATCACTAGGCTAAAATTATGTATTGCTGAACCCACAAAAATAGAATGGGTGGAAATAGATGAAGGCAAATAGAGGACATTCACACCACTTTTTATGTACGAAGGTCAAGTTTAGATATTCGTTTAGCATGTATGAAGACGAGATAATCAGTATTTTCTTTACCAAGCCAAAACAAAGAACTGTCGGACAAAGCCGCTCGCCTTTGTTTTTGCATATTGTTTAGGAATTGTTTAGTCTTACGGAATACTTACGGAATATTCCGTAAGCCTAGCCAACATGTATGTAAAGGAAAATTTGTTGATAGCCGATAGTCTTACGGAATAATCATCTCTAAATTATTTAAAGTCTAAATTATAGAGAATATTTTCTTATCCAAACATTTTGCAAATCAAGATAATCTCGGCTTCATCAATATCTCCAAGAAAGAGCCACAACTGATTGAAAACGATGTATGTATAATATTAACAGAGAGTGAAAGTTATTGGGTCTCTTAATTTATATAAGCAAGAGATATTTGAGATTAATGAAAGTTTGCCAACAGTGAACATCAAATCAACTTTAGTAAATGTGTAATGAAGAAAGATTTGTGGATGATTCATTGATGCTGTGAGCTCCTGGGACTGTAATGCGTCAAAAATTGAGCTGATTAACGCTCGCTTACTTAGAACTCCCATGCATCATCATGATTCAGGTCGAATTATTCTTCTAACAAAACTGAGGCTTCCGCAAATTCACGTCAATGATCTATTATGATTCACTCAGAAAATAAGATCTTTATTGACGTGTCAAAAGTTTGCAAACCAAATAAATAACAGCTCAGTAAAAGGAACTTGTTGAATTATTTATTAGTGGATTTTCACCTCGGTTTTCACTATTCAAATCTGGAGCGAATTTTTTAAATACATATTATAGAGATTTCTATAGAATTTATTGAAAAATAATTGTAGTTTTCTAGAGAGCAGCGAACTTAAATGGACCAAGTCACAGAGTACGGTTGAGAAGTTACGTATGACCGACTATGGCTGAGAGGAAAGAAAAGAGGAGGGTAGGTATTTTTAGCGGTTACACATTGTTGTTGACTGCTCTTTCGCGTAGTAACGTAGAGGCCTACGCGCGTCACCCACTTACACTTTATGCTTACTTGTATTGAATGCTGAACTGTATGTATATTCTATAGTGATATCGAGTCTTGAAAAACGGTACTCCTCGATTTTTATTTTAAGTTCCATTTTCTTCTTTCATTCTACATATGAAATACACAGACATTTTTCTGCATTAAACGACATATCATAAGTTTGACGAATTACTATTCTCGCAATCTATAATGCATATGAAAAAAAGATTGCTGAAATAATAAGCGATTAGAAAATATAAAATTTTCACTTGGATTTAAATGAATGGAGAGTTATTTCCATTCCAAGCTCGGGTTATCTTGGGTTGTCAAAAACTTCAAGTCGGTTAGTCGCTCGACGATTCTCTCGTCCGCGTGGATGACCCTAGCTCGGTTCACGGCTTATTCATTCACAACCAACAGCGATTCACGACTTGGGCGTTAGCCTGATGCGCCTTTGTATGTACGTATGTTCATACATTCTACCATACCAGTCATACAACCTCGTTACTACATATGCGTGCCGTGCGCATGGTCATTGGTCATGTATACGTATTATAAATTTATCATCTATCTACTTAATATACACACATATATATATTATTTAGATTTTATTTAACTTTTTTTAACGCTTTCCAGCTTAATTTTAATATAATGACATCTAAATAAGTTCCCAGAAGGTTGACTAGATTTCAATAGATTTATTATTTAATTATATTGTAAATATACAAAGAAGCATTAAGCACTGACTGATGTTGCACCATACGCGGATAATTGCTTAATCATATGGATATAGACTTGATTGAAAGGCGTTTGTCATATATATAATTCTGCAGAGTGGGTTTTCAAAGGTGGCCTTTGATATATAAGTTATCCGCCTTTCTTGAGATCATCGACCTGCTCTCACCCCCAATTTAGGTGTTGAAGAATGTGTGTCATGCGTACAAGGGGATGAAAGATAGAATACGAAAAAAAGTCAAAAATGGTGAGAGCCTGAACGAGAGGAACAAAGAAGGGTGCTCAAGGAGAAAGAGAGAGAAATCCCAGGGGAAGAGAGGGAGAAATAGAGGACTGGGTCGATGCGTCCCCAATGACGCAGACGCCCACGCACATTAACGCACACACCTAGCATCGGCCAAATGCCCTAAAATTACTGCCTATACTACCTATAACCTATTTACGGATAAGGAAAGAAGAATCGAGGGTGATATATGCGTATATAACGAAAATGAGACAGAAAAGTGGCATTTTGGATAATTCCCTGTGACTTAAATGGCCTACGAAATACGAGATTCATTTGTCTGTTCAGCGTGGGAAGTACGCAATATAAAGCAATTAAAATAAATCTCTAAAAGGTTGTTCAATATTGCTTAGAAATAAATTCAGATATCAATTGTAAAATGTTGAAAGACTACAAAACGATTTTCTTTCTCGTGTCTGACTATACAATGGGTGTTCTACTGGAAAAAATTGAATAATGTTCCCATGAACGAGAACAAAATGAAACTATACCTTATACTCATTAATTTCAAGACTGATTCAATGGCAATTACATTAATTGCAAAACAGGGAACAGAATTCCGATCTCTTAATAGAATAAACATGAGCTAATGTTTGCTTTAAAAAATTAAATACTTACTCTTTGCATAGGCCTTTATAATTATTAAATATAGATGCTGGTTTTGAACTTACCTGAAACAGACGGAAAAAATTCAATTAAATCAAGTACAATAAATAGTTTAACATGTTTATTAATATCATTTTTCTCCCATCGACAAACATTGACTTCACATCCTAGAAATCCTACAAGCAGATGGTCCTTTTCATATTTGAATTTCCAAAAAAATAAAATATTCAACACGGTGTAAAAAACGGTAAACTCGAATTGCAACCAAGAGGGACAGGAAGCGAGCGGTTGAAAGATGTACGAAGATAAAAGTGCGCAACCCAACGCTTATCCTCGATCGTTCTTTGGAGATCGTAATCGGCGCGAAATCACCGGTTAATTTAAGCCACGCTGGGAGAAAAAAAACAAGCCTGTAAGAGAGTAAAGAGAGAAATAATAAAAGAAAAAGATTGCAGCGCCCTCAAATTTAATGTTGAGTTTGTTTGGTGGGGGTTGAAGGTGGCAAAGCGAACCGAAGGCTTGGGGGTGGAGGTAGGGGAGATCTTAAGCAGGGGGCAGCAGGTGATGCGCCAGGTGTACTATGATGGCGCGTGCGCCGTGTTTTCCTCCCCTTGCCATCCTGTCACGTGCCTCCATACCCCAACCCCCACCCACCCTCGTTCGACAGCGTCTCATTATTCCACTTCCCCCGGCTAACTCTCACTTCCCTCTTCCACACTCTTCTTTTTCTCTTCCTCTCGAGCTTTTTGTATCCACTTTTCTTCTTCTATCTTACGCTCCTCTCTCTCGCTCTCTCTCTCTTCTTTTCACTCTATCTATCGTTTCATTTTGTTTCTTTCTTTTTTACTCTCTCAGTTTTCTTCCACCAGCTTTCTATATAATCGCGTCCTTTCTAGAGATCGTCCACCCCAAAAGGCATCGAACCAGCAGATGCTCCAACTCGTGTTGGAACGTGTCTGCAGCAGCAATACGTTCTGTCCGTCTGTCGGCATAGCACACATCGATTATCTTGTTTTTATACAACTTTTGGCCCTTTTTCCCTCCTAGTTCGTGCCTACCATGAAATCATCATCATCAAGCCAATCGCAAAGGAAACTGTATGGACCACCCACGTTACTTTCACGAATCTCTCCATTAACATTTTTTTTTTGTTCATATTGAGTTGAAACGTCAATTTTTTCAAACAATTATGCAGCACTTTTGCTGAAAAATATATAAGGGATTTTAGACATGTCTTCATTTAAATGAGGATGAAAATCCAACAGACACCTTTCTTCGCTAAGAGGCATGAGTGTTATTTTATTTATCGGTGCTATCGCACATGGAACGTGTTATCGCAGTCAACAAGTACACGCATTTAAGGCGAATTCACATGTTCGTAAAACGCTTATGCCGGCAGAGAATAGGGTACTGTATACTGTTCCATGTCCGGTTTGTCCCGACATATCAGATGCCAAGATCTTTGTGCTTAGCTTGTGTCTAGCCGCAAGAAAACACTTTCCAGAGATAGTGGAGCTCGAATCAATTGCACTTGAATTCGTTCAACTTTTCTGGGTATCCTCTCCTTTCATTCAGTGAAAGTTTATATATCTCAGTTGTATTTTTTCTCTTCTGAAGACGAAGACGTTTCTTCGTCCCGTTGTCGAAGAAACCTTCACTACATAATTATAAATTATACACCTACCATGTCGAAAATTTACGCTACACTACATTAGAATATTTTATGCCCAAGATTTGGACTGCATGATTGTAGAAGAGATGGGGTTACATGTAGAGTATAAAACGACCATTGTGAAAGTGTGGCATTTGCGTGACTGAGGAGATTACCGAAATGGTCTCATATTTTTCCCCACAAACGAAATAGGATAAATTCTCTGGTATGTTTGCGAATATTTATTCAATGGAGGCAAGCTTTTGTCGTGATGTCAGGACCCTTGCTGCGTTGGCCAGAGGCAAAATTGTTAATCCTGATGCAGTAATAGTGGGGACTTTAGTGTGCGATTAGTGCGCATCTGCTCACAGGGAGAAGCAATAGGGAGTTAGGGACTCTTGGTCCTCAGAGGTGTGTGTCTCCAAAGGTCAGCGGCGGTAGCAGGAGGTCGGGACTATTTCACGTCTGGAGTTTATTTTTCTGGACTTTACTGAATTCTGCACTTATGTGTGGGTATTTTCTTTACCGATGGCCACGTGCATCGAAAGAGGAACGTCAGCTGCAACTCGATGGCGCACGTTCTCCTCGAGTATAGATCTATTCGCGTATATCTATAGAATAGACGCGTGCGAGACGTTGATGACGATTTTATCGAAAGTAAGAGAGAAATAGAGGAGAATTTCACATGAAAGAAGCCTCACTCCACGAGCAAGCTGGGCTACCTGCAAGCGAACTTAAATTTGTCGGTCCCACCCAGAAGCAACTTTTCTCGGTACACATACACATTGCACCCGTGAAGGATGCGAGAGAGACAGCAGAGAGAAGAGAAAAGCGTCAGAGGGTATGCGGAGAGAAAAAGAACAAAATACATACAGGAGGCGGTACAAAATGGTAGAATGCCTCGAAATCACTTCATCGAACCTCAAAATAAGCAGATGGTTTTGCGGTGATGTTGAGGAAAAGAGAGAACAAAACACAAGCTACAGAAAAAGAGAGAAAAGAGAGAATGAGTGAGGGAAAAGAGGGAACTTGCGAAAAGTGCATTAATTTTTCTTACACTACACACCCATCGCAACAGATGTCGTTCACCGTTCTTTTCTTCCTCGAGTTTTGACCATCCATCTCAGTTCGAGAACCAACGCCTGCATGACGAAGACGAATTTCGAATTTTCGCACCTTTTTCTACTTTTCGAAACCCACAACCAATACCGATGCCAATTCGTTCTAAACGAAAGACAGATGGAAAGATGTTTTTTCCCTAATTGAGAGTACACAAAGTGAAAGAAAACTATAATCGATTTCGGTTCTTTTTATGCAGTTTAGCAATGCAATGGTTTGATCATGAATGATTCCCCATTTTGAGGTCAGTTGAGAATGGAGAGGAATGACATTGCAATGACATTTTCGGTGCGAAGACTTCCAAATGTTATGCTAGTTGCAGACTATTAATTTGAACATTGGAATAGTATATTATTCTCTTCATAATAGGGTTTAGGTGCAACAGCTGCTAGACCAAAGCCATTAAAAGCGGTACATTTGAGAATAGACCTTCAAATTAAGACTGGATATCATTAGGTATCGTGATGGGTGCGTGCAACAATCTGATAACTGTGTGGTTAGAGAAACTGTAAATTAGTTTTTTAACAGCACCGAGCGAGTCTGACGATGCAAAGTATCTATTAAGGGAGGAAATGACTCGTAAACAAGGCGTAGGTGATGACCAACATGTGAAATGGAAAATAAGGGACACCAAATTATATAATATACATTTGTGTCAACCCCAGAGAAAATTCAAGTTCCTGTGTTGAGTATTTTATTCATAATGCTTCACCATAGAAATTTAAGCAATATATCACCTCTGGAAATCTTAAAATGCAACCCGAGTCTGCAGTCTCAGATTGGGTCTAACCTGCGGCTTTTTTCTCGTTTACGTTCACATTTCCCCTGATCTAAAGATGCGTATATTGAGTGCAAAAGGCCAAGAATAAACACGAAAGAAAAGCGAGTGGTGTGTGATTGAAAGCGACTCCAGCTGAAATCCAGAGGTAGGAATGGGGGTGGATTGAGAAGGGAAAGAGGAGATACAGCAGAAGGAAGGAAACACATGCCGACGAGGCTCGTGCCACGTGATCTAAGTGGTATCTCGTAGGATGCAGCTGCTTTTTCAGGGGACCCACCCCACTGTTCTTCGGGCCATCGCAGAATGTCGCTTCCTTAAAACGAGCCTGCAGAGCGCTCGTCCTCAGGAGGGCTCCGAAAGATCGTCGACCAGGAGCCAAAGGCGCAAAGCGGAGGCGACGTACGGCGTGTGCCGACTGAATTTATAAGCTTCCAAAAGGTTTCTGCCATTCAAAATAAATCTCCAGTCTATTCCACTATTATAATTATCCCTTCGGATCCAAAACCGTTCTTTTATTTCAATAACAATTTTTTTGCAAATTTAAATTTGGACATGAAACCTGATAAAATTTAAAATCAATATACTAATCTGTATTAAAGTCGAAAACACTCTTCATTATAAATGTTCAAAAGGTTGCCTACCGAGTTCATTAGCGTATTAAAATATAACTTTGATGTTTTGGCTGTAAATTAAAAAAGATATCATAAAAAGCGAGATAAAAAGTTGACTTTATTGAATACACTATCTACGTTTAATAGTTTCTTTAATATGTAATATTATTCAACCCCTATGGCAATTTATTGCTCACGTCATGAGGCAAAAATTCATTAATACACGATCGGCAGTATGAAGTTCTCGTTTCTCTTTTTACCGCCGATCGTAATTGATGCAAGGGGTAAAAATTATTTATATACGACTCCGGTAAGGAGAAAAGATCTAATCGAAAATAAGGATATAATAGAATCAATTTTTTCAGTAAGAATTTAGGAAAAAATTTCTTAATTGTGCATTATGGCGGTACCTGTTGTAATTAACAAACTTTTATGTACTAATGCAATCTCAACCCAAAATTTCGTTATGCTACAATAATAAAAGTTGCATTTCTCCATTTAAATCAGCCTATATAAATATTCGCTGGGACTCTATAAATGTACATAATTCGAGCAAGTACATATAGGGGCTTCCAGCACTAACTACCAGCATGCCTTTGCACCTGGAGAGTTGGAGTTTCGGCACTTGAAAGTGTTGGGTAATAACTGCTTGACGAACTGCTTACTGCCACGAGACATCTTGCACTTTCAATTTCGTGTTCCAATCTTACAGGTACTTCTCCCTTTTCTTGACACGTATGTAATTTCATCGTTCATAGCTTTAATTTTCGTGCATGAAAAACTACTGGCATCAAAAACAGGGTTTGGGAGAAGAGAAGAAAGGAGGGGAAAAAACAGAGATTGTGAAGAGGATGGCAGACACAAGATCTATTTCCAAGAAAAGCCGGAAGCGTGGGACATGGCTCGGGTCAAAGGGTGCGACAGCTGCCCAAATAATCGTTGTCTGAGGTCCAAAGTCTAAAGAAGGTGAAGATACGCTGGACTATAGTGGACCCTCTCTTTTCTTTTACTTAAGCGAATAACCGTGCCAAAAACTGGTCAGAATCACCTCCGCGGTTCTCATGTTTCGATAATCAAAAACGACTGTAGATTGCAGTAAAATACTGAATATATGCTGATGGTTCATAAAGTTGAGAACACACTGACCGATATTTTGGCAACGGGGGGTGCTGATCAGTGAAGTCTACGCCTGGATGAGCAAATTCGATCGTTGTCGTCAATTTGACGGCTATTGGAGACTCATAACAAAATAACTCGTTGTTCTTCTTCGAGTTCGCCGAAGTGAATGCGACGATGGTCTTTCTAGATTTAAACTGATAAAACTATGACTCTAAGTGAAGGAATAAGTCATAAATTTTCCAAATATCGTAGAAATTATCTTAATTCAATGCCTTTTTTAATTTAGTCTGGTCTATCACTCTATAGGAGAGTATAAAAACAAGGACCAGAGGCGTTTAAATTTCATCCGCGCATGATACTGAAAATATTTCTAAAAAGCTTGTAATAGAATGATCAATAAAGTTGGAAAGAAAGACAAATGTGATGACGTGTTTTTCCGCGCCAGAATTCCGCGAAATTCCAATCGCGTTTCGAGTGTTAAAAATGCATCATTGCTGCATTCTTGCAACGCCTTCCTGACGTTTCTTGGTACGTGACGCATCATTGGAACTATTCACTATCTCACGTACCGTTTTAATCCTTTCCTTTACATCTTTTACTTGTGCATTCTTTGCATTTTTCATCATACCAAGCAGCGATTGAATAAATCGAATAATTCAAGGGCAACAACCTTTTTATTTAAATTCAATAATTCAGCATTCCTTATTTCAGATATGGAGCAATATTTCAGAGGAACTTCCAACTTAATATAACTTATAATTTAGCAAAATATTATTAAAATATTACCTATTACTAGGAATTAAAATACACACTGAGAAAACTATTTGCTTAATTCCAAACACGGATACATTTAATTCAAACATATTATGATTGCGATTTAACCATAGTACTCTCTCAATATGGTTTAGTAAACAGTTATACTAATGAAATATACTCTCTAAATCTGAATTAGTGAAAAGTGAGCCACTAATTTACATTAGTAAAAATTTTTACTAATTATTAGTTGTATTTCACTATTTCAATTCGTAGTCTTCAACTTTTCACTAAAGTTTTAGTTAAAAATAACTAACAATTAGTAGAATTTTTCACTAAAGTAAATTGGTGACTCACTTTTCACTAATTTAGATTTAGAGAGTAGTGCAATTCGTTTACTAATTCACTTTAATTAGCTTTTTCACTATCCATTAGGTAAAAACCGATAATTCATTTGGTAAGGGTATAAACTAAATCAATTAGTAAGCCTTAGTAGATGAATTATGTAGTAGTTTTTAAGTAATTGGTAGAAAAAATGCTTACTATATTGACATTCAATAACAAAAACTGAGTTTGATTGTTTACATATACCAAAATTTATGATGAAAGTACTTGAAGTCAAGCAGAGGGTTGAGAGATGAAAAATAGAAGTGACAGAATGCAAAATTTAAAGTTTATGATTATATTATAGATTGTGTTATACGGAAGTTTTAGGGGTGTTGAATGGCTGTGGACCTGAGACGAAGCACTCAGTCGACATTGAGGTCGACATCGACTCCTAATGGACGTCAAAAGGAATGTCGATTTTTACGTTATTTAACATTTTTCCCTGACTCCTGACGTTGCCATTGACAAGATAACTGATGAAAAATGTGGTTTTACACATTACCATTGGAAAAATTATCTCCAATTCATTTATGTACTAAAACTGATGACGTAAAGATTTGAAGAATTATACTTAAACCTAGCTGCGTCTGCCAAATAAGAGAAATCAGCCAGTGACTTTTGCTTCAATATAACGCTCGCTTTATTTTGGGGAAAAAGGCGAGGGAAAGGAAATCTTTTTTCAGACTCTCTATCTCCCTCTCTCTTCCGTGATCTGTTGGCATCTGCTACGGTTTCCTCGAGTTTCCCCAAAACCAGTAGCCTTGACGCCAGAACTTTCAGTCAGGGGTGTAAACGCGGATTTGGCGCAGATGTTAAGCCCCGAAATAGATGGTGTTTTCCACCCCCGAATCAGGGGTCTTAATATTTATTCTTCGGAAACTACGAGCGGAAAAAACCACTCGAATATATAAAAAAGAAACACCTGACAGATGAGTCAAGAGTGAAGTTTCAGAGGAACACTAATGCCATTATAATTTCCAATGTACACTTAAAACTATGTTGTATATAATGTGCAGCGATTTTAATTAATATTTGAAGTTCCCAGGGGCTGAAATCTATTATCAATTCTCTCTCCCGGTCTATTTTGAATCACGGGAGTGAAAATTACAGTGGACACGTATGCGAAAGTACATCATCTTGTATAAATATACATGCACACAGAAGATAGACGAGACACGAGACCGCCCTAAGGGAGTTCGCGACGAACCCTTGACGTCGAATTAGCGCAGGCATCGTCGCCATTTCCGTGTGGGCGTGCGCGACAATTTCGTTCCCCCAATCCGATTCTACCACCGGGCCTAAACTCAAATCGACAAAAGTGGAAGTCGATTTCGTACCGGCCTAGATCCACGATGAAAAATTATGCGCAATAATATGTGCATGACCATTGACCATATATTGAAAGCGTCCACTTGGTCGATTCTAATTTCCGAGATATTCCACTTTTTTTACAACTGACAGTTGAAACTGATGATGTATTTCAAAATATTGACCTTATTTGCGTAATCAATTATGGATATTTATTGAACATGTCTCAGAAAAAGGATATTACACAGAAAGAATAAGGAGTTGCGCAATAGTAATGATGATTATTAAATGATGATTCACTAATCTGCTAATTCATAAATCAAGTTATAGTAGTCATGAGATTTGAAAATAAACAGAAGTACGATAGTTTTGTAAAAGTTTCAGCACATAAGGCAACTACTATTTCTGTTTTATTTTGTAGGATATCCTGCACAATGAATTTTTATCGGAAAAATATGATTAGATTCAGTGAATGCTAATACGTAAACCGCAGATGAAAAGTACAATATACAAAATCCAGTTGTGACGTTAGATTAGTAGTGAAAGACGTCACTGATAACTTACGTAAACACTTACGTATACCTGTATCAATTAGAATACTGAGTAGGTAGATGGTTATTTTAGAAAATTCTATTTTCATCATTGCGACCCCAGAGTTTGTCCCGATAAACTGAGATAACGATTCTTAAAACGTTTGAGTTTAATTGGATAATATCTAGGGGAGCCAACAACACCGGGAACTTTTTCATGTCTTTAAATTCAATTAAAAAGATTTCAGGCGGTTTCAAAAGTTTTCAACTGATTTCAAAAGATGTCAAAGGATTTAAAGAGATTTTAAAATATTTTAAGAGCTTTAAATATAGATTTTAGTGATTTCAAGTTATAAGTGTAGCAGTTAGAAGGAATTTTAAGTGATTGTTTTAGAATTCTTCTCTGAAAACTATTTCAGATTTCAAAAGACGTTAAAGATCGAAATATCGTTCTAAAATCATTTGCTTCAAACTTCATTCTCATGATAAAACATACGCGATGATTATATAAAACATACGGTTTATTTTAATTCCCATAAATCGTACTTCTTTTATTATCAGAGTCGCGTATAATCAAACTGAAGTGAAATTGTTTTTTTTTTTGAGTGATGGGCTGTTTAAATTCCGAATTAAGTTCTAGGATTGCTAGTTTTTACGGTAAGTCAATTTTTGGATTTGATGCAATGCAGTTCTTGTTGATGCAGGCTCTGTAGCCTTATACAAGTAGCGATTCACAACGCATTTCCGATTTCCGTCTCTCTCGTCTCAGGACACCTACCAGAAGCGGGACCCATCGAGGTCTGAAGGTAACAACGTGAGTAAAATGGATGAAGGTTACACCTGGCGTCCGGATGGTCGACGGCACGCGCTACTCTCTCTCTCTCACTCTTTTTCTCGACACGTTTTTCTTTTTCTCGGTGCCTGCATCTCCTTCTGCCCTCGGATAGTCCTCGTTCCGGAGTGGAACCAGCGAGGGCACAACACCTGCCCCTCACTAACACTGAGATGTCAGCGTCATTATGCGTGTACGTCAGGCACACGAGGGTCGTAAATGCACGCGGATTACTCCTGGCAATATCTGACGACGGAGGGAACAAGGAGGAATGAGAGTGCGAGAGAAAAGAAGCTAATGAGCGGCAAAGAGAGGGTGAAAAAAAAGTGATAGGATATAGGAGGGGTGCTGCAAAACGTCGACAGCCGGCTGTCGTAGTTTTTGGTGCTGTTTACAATATCGTGTTGCACATTGCAGAAGGTTTATTAACCTTCAATGAGATTCAACTAAAAGAAAAGAATATCCCAGTAAATATAGCGCGGGGGTTCAATAAACTAGCAAGAATTCAATAAACATTGGCAAGCTTTTTTTATACACTGGTAGAAAAATCTGTATTAGATTTAATACACGAATGTATAAAGAAAATATGCACCACCTCTACTAAATTTAAATATAGATTGGTATACTAAATTTAATAATATACACAAGGTCTGTAAAACAGAGCACGCGAAAACTGAGTGTTTTGATATCTTATCGACTGAATGTTGAATTGAATTTAAAAAAGTAAAAAACAAGTCCAATACTTTATAATATGGGAGAACCTACGCAAGAAAATTCCATTTATATTAAGCTCGAGACAAAAAAATGTTCACCTGCTGTGACGGAAAAAGGCTCTAAATAATCTACGAGTTTTGGGTTGCTTTCTAAACTAGTTAAGTAAATTCGAGAGTAAATGTAGGAATGAGATGGAGACGAATTAGATGGCTTAAAATTAAGGTGTGGACGATGAGCAGATGGCGCTTAAGACCAAGGGCTCGTGCCCTAGCCCGCCCTTACGATTTCTTTCGCGGCGTTGACCGAGGATAATTAGAGATCCTTGTTTGGGATAACAAACGCAGACATTTTTCGCCTTCTCTCTTCATCCTTCGCCCTTCTAAATACACACTCAGTTTCTACAATTATATCATAAATTACAATGCACCTTTATTATAGTACAACTACAAGCTTGATACAAGCTCGTTAAGAGAAAAAACCGAGAGAAAAACAAGATATAAATAATTTTAACAAATAACTTCTTGAATTGAGTTACGTGGAAGAATTTAATTCAAAAATTTCAAAAGTAACAAAACAAAGGTTGATGGTATAATATTTTGATTCGTGAACTAAGAGGGAAAATACCGTTGTAAATTAAAATCTCAATCACATTTAAGAGTGTAATGAATGTGGCTTCTGGCTTGTAAGCAACCTAAAAACAAAATGAATCGATTTTTTCGCCATTTACATTTGCACAAGTGACACAACGAATGAACTCGGTGAAAGTATGATTATCTTTAACGCATACGCATGATTAAAGCTAGAGTGGAAGCGCGAGTGTGTCAAATATATGAATAGCTCAGCTATTAGGTGACGCGTATTTCTGGCTTTTGGCATTTCTTTAAAAATCAAAAATAGAGTAGCCAGTGTAATGAACTCCTTCAGACAGGCAAATTTATACACTGACCCCTTAAATATTTTAGATATGTATGTGAGAATGACGTGTAAGAATTGTATCAATTTTCAAAGCTTTTTCCAATTATATCTTATCCATCAGAATCTCTTAATTTAAACAGAATGTCGCAGGTGCAACGGGTGATATATCGCTAGGGTGTTTCCCACTTGTTATTGTTAATTTAATAAAAAAAAAAATGCAAAATACGTTAGTTAAAAAATCGAAATTATCTATTACTTATTCCGTAAAAGCTGATATATTAGAATTAATTTTCGAGCTCCACGAAATCTCCAATTCTTACCCCAAAAGGAATTAATATTATATATTATAAATTACGTATTATTATTATATTATTATTATACTTTTCTTTTTATATGTTAAATGTTTTTAAACCAAACATTTATCGCAGTTGATCATTTAAATATAAATTTTAAGAAGTTTTATTTGGAATCATAATTTATTTTAAACAGGTAAGTAGAGTGTATGTAGATGCGATGAAGCATAACAAGATTAAAGTTTGAAAAGCTTAGCGAGGCGACAAGTAAGACACCTTGTACGTGAAGAGGATATGTAAAAAATGGAGATAATGAAGTGGGAGGGTCAGAAGAAGTTAAAAGGGAGAAGCTTCCCTCGCTTCGTGACTTTTCTAGGCTTGCATTTCAACGATTTGCGTTCGTTTTGACGTAGGTGGACCTCATGATATTTTAATTTTCATTAAATAATTGTGAACTCGAACGTAACAAGAGATTAAAAACACCCTGCATATAATTGTTTATTCAAGCTATTTCTACTAATTCTTTCCCTCAAAATTCCCGGTTATTTCTCGATTTTTCCTCGGTTAGTACATATGCGTCGTTACAGAATTACAGCGTACATTTACAATGCGCGCTCTTCTACTCAAAAGTATTGGAAGTCTGTGAAAATACATACAGCGGTTATCTATATTCGCAAACCAACTCGTTGAGACAGACTGTTCAGACGAAACAAAATACTGCTAAATTTAATTCGGACCTTAGGTAACGTCTGCTAGGAGTCTAGACTAAAGACTTTAGACGATCAAGACGAAGACAAGGCGATGAAAACGAACCAACCGTGAACGCTCCTACTCGTTACTTGCCATTTCGTTACATATGCGGCCAATTTCAATTGAACACTGCTGAAAGACAGGAGGAGAGAGAACTGGAATAAGAAAACGCAGAATCAAATACAGACATTGAAGAATGCAAACTGCACTTCAGGGAATTCACTCCTCGCAAGCCTGCCAGGTTATATATATTTTAGGTTGAACATATAGAGGTAGAATTAACTAACAAATTGGATATGTGTTATTTTAAAGAAGCAGAAAATTGAATCAGATAAATTCCAGTAATTCTCAGTGGACTGTGATCCTTTCTCACGACTTCAATCAGTGAAAATACAGTGAAATGAGAAGAAGAAATTTACCAGTGAAGGCAGTGAAAAAAAGGTGCACTCGATTTCACGAGAATCGTTGAACCGATTTGCAATTTTATTTCTTTTCAAAGCTCTTTTGGTAAAGAGTATAAAATCAGAAAATGCTAATTTGAGACTGATGCCACCTAATGGGTGCAATGAACCCAAATTTGTTGACAAGTCTCGTTTCACCGGTAAATAATTAATTAACGTTGAATATCCGGATGCTTATCTAAATAGATGTAAAAGTATCTCATCAAACACCCCAAGGGAGTTGGCGATGACGTTGACCTCAAACGAAGCGACTGGCTGAAGAGAGTTGGTGCCCAGCAGAAAGGGAGGACGCGACGCCGCGCGCCGCGACGCTGACGCACAGCGTATATTTGGCTGTGTTCTCTAATAGTATTTTCCTCTCTCTCTTTCTCACATATCTCTCTGAACTGCCCCCTTTGCTTTGCTATCACTCGACTATAACCATTTCTTGTAATATGCCGTTTTCCTAGCCCGCAATTCCTCCAATCCACCAAAACCGACTCTTCTTTTTAGTTCTAATCATGAGAATCAACTTTAAAAAATCAATTAATTCTTAGTATATAATTATAATTTGAAACAGTGTAATTTTTGAAAATTTTTCATGGTAAATTGAAATAATCTATCTCTAGTTTATAAAAATCTAAAGATAAATTTTAGGAATGAGGTTGTTTAATTTGGTTTGCATTAAAACGTTGAACAATAAAAAAGAAAAAATGTAGATCTGACATATTATTATGTATGTTCTTTTGGTTAGAATTCTTTAAAGAGAAAAGAGGACTTGCTCTAAACTTAAGAGGCGTCAGACGAGAGCTATATAAGAATTTCGTGAAAGGAGAACAGGAGAGTGCACCGCGAGAGGTCGAGACATCTTGTATCTGGAGGAAAGACCAAGAGACCGGATGTCGACTCAGTTTGGAGGATTTATTATGGAGCAGTTTTATACGTCGCGACGCTTCCGTTTTATGGCTAACAGTAACGGAAACTCATGCCTGATGATATTCCTCTACATATATATGCTAAGCAAATGATATGTCTAATTCCAAAAACCTGCCGGTTGACAAAGCGGATATCAACGGAGCCCGACAATGGAAGTTAGATTTTGATTAGATTTGAGAAAGTCAACTTTGAAAGTTTTACTTAATTTTCTCCATTAGAATAGAGAAAATTTCAAATCAATATTGAAGCCCAATAATCTTATCTGATTGAGTTGAAAAATGTGTGTTATCTTTCTTTCGTGTAAAGATTTTTATTTCAAATTGTGATTAACCTCATATAAAAAATTCTAGATTGGATTACCAAGTCATGCTTAAGATGTTCTAATATAAATTTCCTCTGCTTGATAAAATTCCCGTTATTTAAAGATCCGTGATTGGAATTCGTTTTATTTGATAGGGAATGTGCAAGTCACTTACCGGTTGAAGGTCGTCTGGGATCCACTGTTCTGGAGCAATTGTTCGAAAGGCATCACCAAAGTCTGTGCACCACGGCCAAACTTATCACCCAATTCGTCTTCCTCCTCGTCCTCATCCTCCATGGCTGGACAGAAATAAATCATAAATTAAATCTATGAATAATGCTTCACACTATAACAAGTTGTGGCTGATTTCTAATATTATATTTATCCAAAACTTTATTTGGATGAGTCATTAAATTCAGTTTTCAGTAGAACTAGTCCACTTTGGGTAAGACATTTCTAGCATGGATAAAAGGATGTATTGAGATACATAATATGAAAATGAGTGAATAATAAATACTTTTAAATAGGTACCTATAACGTTAGGAATTAAAGTATGTAGTAATTATCGACTACTTTTTAATGCTGCAACAAAAAATAATTGCACCCTAGAAACACAAAAGAAACTAATCCCAATGAAAAGTACACTCAATCAGATCTCTATCAAAAATAAATTAAACACGAACTCAACAGTGTACTGCTTATGACCTTCCATTTGATTTTTGCGGTTCTCGGACTCTTATCAAGGCACTCGATCGCATCATCTACTCTAAACTTCTGTCCAGAGCAGACATTCACACTCCGCGGTTTCACCCTTCACATTTTCCTTCCCCTATTCTTTCTCACTTTTCCTTAATAGTTACACGCGAATCAAATTGTACAGCGAATAAAGCGATGATTCTATCCCGAAAGGCTCTGAATCATTATAATTTTATTGAGGTTTCGCGGTCCGCTAGACACCCTGATCATTGTAATCAATAAATTCTAATATTAAAATGCAAAGCTTATAATTTATATCTCATCAAAATCGAGTTATAGATCGATCTCATTCGAAATCTGATTTTAACCATAGAATTTGGATTATCAAATAGAGATATTGCAAGTTTCACTGATGTAGATGAGGAAAACTGAGAAAGTATGAGAATACAAGATAGAAAAGGAGAGAGAAAGAGACATCAGAGGGGCGTGGCAAAATGAATGATCGCAAGACGCGGGAGTATTGATCCCGGGGACTGTACTCTCTCACGCTATCTCTCTCTCATTCTCTCACTTTCTCTCCCTCTGTCTCTCTCACACTCTACTCTCTTCTCAAGCTTGGCACCCCTGTACCGGGTGGCGCGGCGGTTGGGTTCAGGGGCATACTTCCACCCCTTTCGTCTGGTGTCGATTCAAGGATGATTCCTTCCTTCTTTTTGTAACCGGTCCGTTGCCCGGAATCGAAATCGATTGTAAGCAGCTTTCATTGCCAGTTAGAACTGCGCAATTTCTACTCTGTAAGTTGATCTAGATTTTTTCCCTTCGAAAAAACTTTTAAACTACTAACATGTGCACAGGTATACACACAGAGCCAAACAAATATTAAGAACTGAAAGCTTGCAATTCTGAATATTACCCTCTAATGATAAAAATTCGTGCTCCTCGTAATATCTATTTTAAACATAGAAATTCTAAGAAAATACCCATTACAAAGAAAATTTGTTAATGAAATAATAGGATTCCTATTAGTTCAACGCAGTCAAAAGAAAATAAAAACCTTTCTATGGTTTAAGTACTTAGTCATAATTCTGTAATTGATTCGCGATGCGATTGAAACTTGGAGTGCAATTTCACTTAGAACAAACCATATCAGATTCGCAAACGAGAGACTTCAAGAGGGACTTAATCGAATTATAGGGCTGCTCCTTGCGCAAGTGCTTCTCGAGTTATGCATAGGTATTCGACTACCAATGAGTAGCCAATGAAATCGAAGGGGAAGGGTTCAAATTGAGGGTAGAAATTGAACTTGTAGGGTGAGAGTCAGCATCTATAATTCATGCGACATGCGATGCGTACGTATATAGGGGCTATTGTTTTCGATTTCATAAGGAGCCTAGTCTTTTACGTTTCACCTCAGAACTCCCATATCAAACAATAATAATAATAATAATAATAATAATAATAATAATAATAAGTTTTGCTATGAAAGCCTCAAAAGTTTCTTGTTTTACTTGTTTTATGAATACTTATTGTAATAAAGAACATAAAATATCTGTGATAATGAAAAATATTGATATTTTCATAATATTGCATTTAAATAATAAAATCATGCATTACACAGCTCAGGACAATTATTTTAGATCTGGACTGTTGTTATGCATCTAACCATATATTGTAAGCTGTAAAGCACAGAGAGTTTAAAATAAATTATAATAGTTAAAACCATTTTTAACAAAATTTAAACAGGAATCTTCTGTGACTACAAAAAGTGTTTCACAGTAGTATCCATAAATTATTACTTTCAAATATATCGACAAGGAGTCTCGATTGGTGTGAATCAGATTAGATGTAGCCAAAAAACGTGAAAGAGACTAGGTTGATATAGAAAAGGAAGCAAAACTGGCGGGGAGGACATTTGGGGTGAAATTCTCAAGAAAATCCTACGTGGCACTACCAGCAAGCCTTCCAGAATTCAACCACCACCCTCAACGACCTCCGGTGGAATCAGCGGCGAGAAGATGGAAGAAGTGTGGAAAATAAGAGCAGAAGAAAGAGGAGGAAATAGATCAATAACAAACCGTTATAGATTCTAGAAACTGAGAAAACTGGTAAATCTCTGAGAAAATATCACTATTCCGTCTGCACAAGCTACTGTAATATCGTGATTCATGTTCAACAAAGACCTACTTTCAAGAAATAATCGAAACCTTTCGAGTCGTTATATTCTTTCATTTGACCGACTTAATTCAAAGACGTCTATATTATCAAATTTATTCGATTTTTTCTTGCAGAATAAACGAATAAATTTTAAAGTATCAGGGTAAACCTGTACATTTTAAATAAATACAGGACAGATTTTCAATTCAAATTTCTATTGTACAAAATAAGTCCTTTCTGAGTAAAAATAATAGTAAGTAATAAATAATAAATAAATAAGTAATAAACAACAAGTCGATTATTCAGAGAAAAGTTTTCTCCAATTCTTCAATTAACTGAAAAGTTTAAAAATTCCATGCGACTAAATTAGCACCCCCCAAATTTCAGTAACTTCTTCAATGAACCACTGACAAAAGTCGCTTTCGCTTCTTATCGGTCATAGATAATTTCAAGTACAATTCACAACAATCAGAAGAGGTTGAACGATAACCAGAGTCATCAAACGATAATAAGAATTGCGTTAACTTTGTACTCAACTTGAGAATGGTATTTAGATTAATTATCCTAATAATCCGCAATTAAACTGCTTTGGACTACATTATTGAAATGATTGAAATTTTAATACCGGTCAAAAAGGGTACGAGCACGTGCTGAAAATGTGGACACGTGTCTGTTAAGGGATTTTTACATTCTCATCAGGGAAAAGGTATTTATTGTACAGAAGGTCTTCTGTACAAATTATAGACATTGGATAACCCAAAGAACTGATTTTACTGGTCCCGATTCGAGAACCCAATAGCATTTGATCTTCAGCTAACGATCTGCAGTTTTGGTTATAGGGATATTTCGATAGTGTCTCCGTTTTTGCACAAAATACATAATTAATTTTACATTATTAAGATTTTTACAGAAATTAATCTCACCGATCGAATGTGTCTCAAAGGTAATCCTATTGCATCCTTTGGGTATCCACATTTTGGAAATAAAACCACAAAAAGATATCACAACGAGATGCAGTCGTTTAAAAATCACCAAAACTTGCAACCTTCCACGTAATCACGGAATCATGAGCAATAAAGTGCCATAATCACGAAGATTATCACTGAGTGATAAGACATAAGCACGTGAAATCGTATCGTTGCACAGTAATGAACCCCCACGAATTCCATTCTCCATCAAGTGTCTTCATAAAACAGAATCTGACTATCTCGGGGTCGACGTACCGATATCTGCCAAGTACGTTCGCCATGATGCGAGCACGCATGGGTCAGGCAGATCCCCACGTTTTTTTGACATTCCTTCGTTCCTTCCTTCCTTTCTTCCTTCAACAGACTTAAATCCAGAATTGTTCTTTTCTCAATATGTTCCATTCTAATCATGACTTTTATTTTCCATTCAAGATTAATTCTTGCGAGGACTAAAAATAATTCTGTACGAAAGGAACTTGTAACGTCTCTCTATATTTTTAGTTAGAACAATATGTCCGAATAAAATAGGAATTGGAAAAATATTTCGTTGATTTGAGTTTCAAAACTTCTGGTACAAACGACGAAGGCATTCAGGTTCCGTTTTTACTGTGTGTTTGGCGCTTTTCCAAGCCTCGAGTCGCCTAAGCTTAGTTGTAAAGGTTTCGGAGTTTATATGCACACATCTTGATATGCTGTATTTCGATTTTGTGTCTGGACGTTAAATTTAGATTTCGCATTATCAATGAAAATTTGCATTTGCAACACACTATGTACTTTGTCTATATAGCATGATTATCCACTTTGGGATTAAAATCTCGTTAATATCTCAAGGATCCCTTGATCTAATAAGGTACTTGTATCACTCAACGTGATATCGTAACCTATCTAGATTTCACAGCTTCCTTTTACAGACTCGACATTTCAACTTGTAACACCAATTCCCAAAAGAATAACATAAAACGATTGGTGTTCAATCAAAATTGGTGTTCATCCCGCATCGAAAATATCTCCAACTCCACGAGATGGTACCACAATCCAAAGTTCACGCGTGGGCAAGATGATGGTGGATTGGAAGACGGCCATGCTTGCCGGAAAGTGGCGGCTATTCCGGAGAAGGCATGCGACAATTGCCCCAGAACCGGAAAGGCGTCCGGTACCATGCTTTGGAGGTGAAATCCGCTGATCGGGCATGGCGGTGATGCCGGTGCCCCGGTGGGTGATGGGATTCGCGGTGGTGGCTGCGATGTGACACTCGGAGCTTTCTCGCGAGACTACGCCTACCTCTGAAGTCCAATACAAGGAGGACGACGATGAGGTCGAGAGGAGAGCCACGATACCAATCGAACTACTTCACACCGACGAGTCACACTCGCGCATCCACGAGAAACGACACAGATAAGAAGAAATAAAGGCAAGAAATAAACACAGGCAAGAAATAAAGCAACCTAGACAACTTCCCCAAGGAAGATCTATGCCGGGAGTGTCCGCGGATTTCGTTGAGACTCGAAAGAGCCGGGGATCGCGAATCTTGAGTGGCGGACGGACTTTGCTCTCACGGCTAGGAACGGACACGCCGGGCGACCCGACCGGCGCGGCGCTACCGACGGCGCGATTGGTCTCGAAGCGCCCTCTCGAACCCCTCTCACGACGTCGTGTAGGTTCGACGGGTGGTCGAGTGGGTGGTGGCGAGCGGCTTTTCGCGAGATGCGAGGGCGCCACCGAGCGGCAGCAACGTCGACGCCCGCGATCGATAGTGTGTCGTCGACGTCGTCGAGGACTTCGTCGTCGTCGTTGTAATCGCGAGTGGTCCCGAGAGCAGCGTACGCATCGCGAGTAATGTGTATTGTGTAGTATCGGGTAAGACGTACGGAATGGTACGGAATGGGTGGGCGGTGGAGGTTACGAGGATAAGGGAAGAGAGGAAGTGCAGAAATGAACAAGAGAATAGGGAAAGAAAGAGTAGAGTAGAGTAGAGTAGAGTAGAGTAGAGTAGAGTAGAGTAGAGTAGAGTAGAGTAGAGTAGAGTAGAGCAGAGAAGAACAGAGCAGAGCAGAGCAGAGCATAAGGAATGAAAAGGTTCGACGGACGTAAGGAAAGTCATCACGGTCACTGCGCGCGCCGTATCGTCATTCATTGATTGCGTCGTGTAGCACTAGCCAGGCTACGTCGTATCTCACGACATGATGAACGTAGATGCGCGCGCGCGTACTCCACCAGACTCGTTGTGCAAAATGCACACAAAAGTCGAGAGTGGAGATGACAGGATATATGGAGACAGGAGTGGAGAGACCGGCATGAGATAAATTTAGAGAGAGGGTGGACTTGTGTCCACTAAGAGGATGGTCTTTTCGGTCTTTATAGATTTGATTTGATTCAGTGTGCGATTTCATTCAGTGCATGATTTCATTTGGTATGAGTAGGAGAGCTTTACTGAGATAGTTATAACGTGGCATTAAGGCTAATGCTTAATATACATATGAATTAGGTCACTGGGGTGGATCACTCTAAATATGAATTTCAATTGTAATGTATTCTATTATAGTTACTATCAGGAAACATTGTATGTACTCCTATTTCTGATCCCAACCAACATAGGTTTTAAATTATAGTTCCTAAAGTAGTGACGGACAGATTCGGTCAGCCATGATATTCTGCTGGAGAACAAGACCCTAAATATAGCTGGTATAATTGTATCGATTGACATAAGTAGGTTTAAATAAGTGGATCTTCTGTACTAAAATTAACAAGAGTAAATAAATTATACGAGTAGGTATATTTAGAGTAATTGACCCTATTTCTGAAAAACCTGATCCCACATCCTGATGATTTTGAAAACGATTGTTTTCCTGAAAGTACAGATATTTTTGTATGCATCCAATCAAGACTGTATTCAAATGATGCTGAATTGCCATAGATATACGTCATTAAGCAAGAATATGGTGTCAAAGAATGTCTCCATATATGGTAAGGTTGGTCATGTTCTTGAGCTGAATCACGATAAGAGTCCACGAGACCTTCGGGGACCTTTGACGATCTGTGAATCACGCTCTAAGACTGCGGACTGAACTTCAATCCACATCGACTATACTGCATTGCAAAAGGAATTCTATCGAATCACATTGATTAATATAATAAATCCTTGCACGATCTTCAATGAATAGAGGAAATAAACGATAAGATTAATAGAGGGCCGAAAGTAAAGACAAGGAAGTAATATACCCAGGAAAAGTCCCGAATTTAGAAAATCAGTCTTGTTTTAAGACAAAAAATGGCCTTAAAGCTAATTTTAAGTTTAAAAACAGGCTTATAACAAGCTGTGTATAAACAAGATATGAAACAAACCAGATTTTTTTTCTGTGTAGGAAGAAGTAGTAGGAAGTAGTAGTACTATATAGGTTCTAAAAAGAATGATTGTGACTTTCTCTACGTGACTGTGCCTACGCAGCGCAGTCATCCAGTCATTCATTGATTGCATCGTGGCATGGCGAACGTCCACGCTACTCCACGTGAACGTACATTATACTACGATTAATGAGTGGTATGCACTGTATCAATGTTTCCTTCGCATCGAGAATTAAAAATAGTCGTTTTGGAAACTTTCGACTTAATAGATTGTGAGAAACTACCTAAAACTACTGAATGCACAAATTTTAATATTCAACCCTTCTGCATTAGCTACAAGAACCATCTGGTGTTATGTCAAGTATCAACATTTCTACATCACGAATAGATAAGAAGACAATATAAATGGGACTTGGATCAATGAATGGGAATAGTAGATGAGAAGGATAAGAGATAGAGATTTTTCAAGAATTTGCCTTCATATAAGTAATGCAGAAGAGCAATGATCATGGAAAATCGAACTCATTCAATCGTTTACCTACTATATATAGGAGCTCCATGATCGAGTTGCTCTCAAGTATAAAGTCTCGAGGGCGCACGAAATGAAAAATCCTGCGGCCATTATTCAAGGGGTATTTGGTGAATATTTTGAGCAACGCGACGACTATAGTAACTTTAAAAAACATTAAACCGAGGAAACTAGGCTGTTTTGTATAGTTGTAGAAAAAATTAATACAAAATCAATAATAGTTCAGACAAAATGGTATGTATAATAGTTCACGCAAAACTAAATCAAAGCAAATTTAAAGCGAAATTTTAGGTATTTTTTGGGATTAGAGAGAGAGAGTCTTAAAAGATTTTATGTAATTTCAAAGAATTTCGAAGAATTAAAAAATACTTCAGGGTATCTTAAAAAATGTTGAGTGATTTCATCAAATTTCAAGAAATTTAATAAGATGCCTAACGATTTCGATTAAAACGATATTGTAAATTTTTTAAAGAAATATTGAAATGAATGGTGTTCAACGAAAGTACACAAGCAGAAAGAAGTGAATCTTGTGCTTGTATTTTTATCAGTACGTAAATATAATCAGCAGTCCATGCTAAGGAGGTCAGTGGGGTGCATGGCATACAGATAAGTATTTGAATTTTGAATAGAATGAAGTTGAAAGGGTGAAGAAGGAGAATTAAATGAGTCGAGGTTTGAAAAGAGAGATGACGGGTGTGAAGGTAATTCTTCATTTTGCACACCTTCACGTCGAAATACGTCCTTCCAGGTTTATGAATAAACTTTCTGCGATGGAGTGAAACGGCGAGTGAATGAAAGAATACGCCAAAGAGGACCTGGTGAAAAGCCATGATTGTCACCGGAAACCTTTTATTTTCCCCTTTCTCTGGCAATCCATTCTAATAAAGCTGCATATAAATAGAAAATAAAACGTCCTTTTATCTTCAGTTAATAAATCGGTCAATAGAAAGTTATGCAGAGCAAAAATTACTTGCCCAGAGGGCACCACCTACCACGTGATTTAATCGCTTGTAAAAAAGCCTCACGCTTTTTCTCAGAAAATTAATGTTTAATTCAAAAATTCATAAAATAAATGGAAACTTTGATCCTCAAAATTATTACAAGTTGTCTTTGCCCTTTCCAGTAATAAAATGAATTATTAAATATAAAAAAATGTACTTTGTGGGGACTCGTGTAGTATTTTCCTATTGAAAATAGGAAAATTTCTACACGGGGAATAATATCGTCAGAAGCATTTATAGTGAAGATTTCAAAATACAAAAAAAGGAGAAGAATCTAACTGCAAGACAGAGTGAGAGAGGGAAACTGTACAAGTCGGTTCGCCTAATTAAGAGACGGTGGTAAGATTATTAAGCGCCTGGTTTAAAATAGCAAGCGACACACTGCCCAGGAATGTAAGGGCAGTCCGCTTTTATTGTTGTCCGGGCCCTAAGATTAACTCGGACTGACCCTGGCAAGCACAAACGTAAGGAACGTTCAGTCCCACTTAAAGCTTGCAAATTCTCGAAGCTAATTTCGCTAAATAAAACTCAAGAATAGGGCGTTTTAAATTAAAAAAAAGTGTTTTCAATTAAGATCCTGGGGTCATTAAAACAACTTCATGGAGAGCGTTCGCGTATTACGTTCGCATTTTTTGTCGTTTTTAGAACCACCCCCACCTATCTTTCGAGAATCCCTTATGCAACACTTGAATGGCCACATCAAGTGTTGGTGGCTGAACTACTTTCACGTTTCACGTTTCAATTTTTTTCAGAGGGGTTGAATAAAAATCGGGGCGTCCGGATTGACGTAAGTAGCGGTGAGTGATTCTCGGTGGCGGACAGACAGAAAATGAGATGCTGCGATCGGATGAGTGAGAGGAATAGGAAAAAGTAAGAACTGCAGAGAGAAGGAGTGAGGCCGAAAGAGGGAGCCAAGGAGGTATCAACGTTAAATATAACCGTGGGCTCGGGCTATTTATAAAGATTAACTTGTTGGCCCGATAACGAAGTAGGAGAGAGAGAAAGAGAGAGAGAAAGAGAGAGAGAGAGAGCGAGAGAAAGAGAGAAAAAGATGGCGAAAGAGGATGAGAGGGGGTGGGGGCAACGACCACGTCACATTGTCGCGCAGCAATTGCACGCGGGAACCGGGCCGAGTCCGAGGCAAAATTCCTTCTACTTATTTCTCAGCTTCTTTTTCTTCTCCGACCTCTTCTGACTCTCTTTCTTCTTCTTCTTCTTCTTCTTCTTCTTCTTTATATTCTTCGTGTTCTCTCTTACTCGCACTCCAAGTCGTTGAATAGTTCTTTACAGTTTACATGCTTGGTGACTCGCGCCGCGCCGAGTCGAAGGTTCTGAGAACTTGCTCGTTGCTTGTACACACGTATATTCACAGAGAAGTTTGATTGCTATTACTGAAGACTATCTAGTTAGTAAGTTGGATCAGCGTTCGCCGATGAGGATAATGTCACTGAGATCATCTTCTCTCTTTAATCAGTTTAATCAGCAAATTGTCTACATCATTTTAGAAGCGATTTGAAATTGCCACACAGTCGCAAAGTCGCCAATTATTATATTATTCATTAAAGATTAAACTAAACGAATACAAGTATTGTATAAACCGAATAGGTTTGGAGGAAATGAGAGAATGAGAATGTCGAAAAAGGGAACAAGAATGTGCGGAAGGAACGATGAGCACGTCAAGGAAGAGAATTTCAAGCTGTCCATTTACAGCTAGTTTTCCTTCATTTACAAGGCGAGAACAGTCCTAATCGACCGCGACTTAGTAGGGAGAGGGGGGGGGGAGAAAAAAGAAAGAGAGAGAGAGAGAATAAGAACAAAGAAACAAGAGGAGAAATGAGAAAGAGATAGGCAGAACACGGAAGACAACGAATAGGACATCGACTCGTAATCGTCATTGCGGGTTAGTGATCCTGAAGCGGCTCTCGAGCCCGAATGGAAAATAAAAAAATGTGTATTAAGAGACGTGAGAAAAGAATGCGCAAGGAAGATAGAGAAAACAGGAACGTAACCGGTTGAGGCAGCGTTATGCAGCAATTATCACGCGGTGGCATGATAACGTATACTTTCATGGCGACGGTCCTGACCGCAGAAATTGTCGACAAAAACAAAGAAAAAAAAGAGTGTCAGTAAATAAAAGAAATATTTGATCCCTTCTTAATTTGAATTAACCTAATTGTGATTGTATGATTAATTGAATAAACACATATTGAGCTAAAAATGTACAGGGTTCAGTCTCTTATAAATTCCTAAACTACAGTTGTGTAAAATTTAACAAATAAGAGACTTATTACGGGTTCCTTGGTAATTATCAGTCATCAGTCATTGAGAACCGATAACTGGCACACACATACTATGAAAAAGGAAGCAAGAGATGAATGGCAGAAGAGTGAAATTCGAAGAAACATTACGTACATGTATTAATGAAAAAAAAAATTATTATCATGTGACCATGGAAGAACGATAACAGATAGCAGTACGCTACAATATCCATTTTTCTATGAAATTGACTAAAGTGAATCTTTAGCGTAAATGATGGGCTGTTTAATTTCCTGCTTTATTTTTGTATTTTTTTTTGGTTTGTTAATATATGTCAATGACTCTTGTATCTTTAATTTACTATGTTCGTATGACTGCATCACCACCTCCCCCACCCTTCAAACCACTTACAAACAACACTTGTCCAGTCACCCCTCGGCGTCGGTTATCATTATCACGTAGACTGCACTTTGTCCCTTGGAATGTATTGTAGCCGTGAGCGTTGCTTTTAGTTTTATGTCAGGAACGCAGACTACGCATATCTAATGTTTCCTTTCTGATAATTGAAAAAGAAGAACTATTGTGCAGAGAATTTTTGTGAATTTTACAGTTTTCCAAACTGAACAATTCATATTTAAAAATTATCAACATTTTCAAAGAAGTCACAATACTATTGTATATAACTTTTACAGGTTCTTTATAGCAAACCGGGTGTAAAATCTTTTGATTTGATATTTGTTTGAAAATTGTAAATTGAACGAACTCGACTGGATTCAATTTCATAATTTAAATTTATTATATTCATTGGATCCCAGATTCCCTCCGTTTGATTCGCTTTTATTACGATTTTATCGCTTTTCATAAAATGTTTCTTTCAGATATAGATTGAGCGAAGAAAAGAGTGTTCCAGTGCCATTGTACAAGCACCAGAGCAGAACATTAACTCCATTTTTCGTGACATCTTTTGTCTCTCGATTTTATTGTTTTTATCATCGTTGAGAGATGGGCATATCGGAGCAGGTCTCGTACTGCTCGAAGGGTAGCGAAGGTCGAGGGCAAACCGTTTCCGTTTCCGCTCTAACGAGAGCGATATGTACAATGGACGCAATTCAAGTCCAATGAAATCTCAACTGAAAATGTTTACGCCGAGACAAGAGTGTCAATTCATAAGGTGATTTATAATTTCATGCCACTTCCACGTTTTTTTGTGTAGTTCAGATTATCATTTTTCATTGCAAATTTAAAAATTCCCTACAGAAAATTTTACATTATTTTATGAAATTTTTCTATATACTCAACTGAGAGTTTTTCCTAGCCTCTAATATTTCCTATAATAAATAATGAAGTTAACATCAAAATTTATTGGCAATAAGACTTTTCTGTTTACCATCGAAAATATTCAATTTAAACCAGGTATAAGTACAATATTTTCACTCTTATCTCAGATTGCCAGCTCAATTTGTAACTGCCACCAAAGAATTATTAAGTATTACATACAAAAGTCTGTACTGCAAGAATATGTTTTCTTTTTCCCAAATTTGATTTTCCTCTCGAGAAGAGGAAAATGACAAATGATTACTTTTTGTCATCTTTTGAGTTAAGGTGAAACAGAGAGGTGATCTGAAGCTTGCCTCTCCTTACTCGTTAGTCACGGTTTCGCCTTCATGAATGAATTCATTCGCAGCTTAGAAGAATCGTAGTGTCTATTCCGCTTCTACTATACTACTACTAAACCATCTCTACTGAAACTGTCATCACTGTCACTACAATTACCGTTGTCCAAATGAGAGAAAGACGTATGACCCAAGAGCTTTTAAGCTTTCAATATTAAACAGCTCTTAAGAGTATGAAATCGTAAATCGATCTTACTCTCTCTTTCCAGCTCAATCTCATCATAAATAGTTAAATAGCCTTTGAATTCTCGCCGAGATAAAAACATCAGACTCCATTGAAACAAATTCATCGACTAGAGTTAATTACTATTAATTTGTGACATTGTCAAAAGTTTTATAGATGTGTGCCACCAGTCTAGAATTTCTCAGCCTTGTCTGATATAAATCTAAATGAGGATGAAGTTTAATAGGGTTAGAAGTACGATTATTGGCACTTTAAGAATTGATACTTATTACGACTTTGACATATATAACGTATTCATAATACTTCAATTTAAAAGGAGGGATCTTCAATTTATATTTTGTGGAGCAATTTCATAAAGATTTTAATTTAATGAAATTGGGATAAATGTGTGGAATGTCGATACTTTCACATGAGCTAGCCGACCTTCAGTAATAATCAATTCCTCTGTCTTATTCAACCAAGTTTTGATTCATTTGATCGATTTTACTGAATCAACAGAATATTTTTAGACTTATGTCCAAGATAAAATACATGTATTCCCTAAATACACCAGCAATGACCGACCTACTTTGACTATTTGAATCATTGAAAATTCACGAAATTCACTAATTCAAAGTAAAATTGTGTTCAAAATTTCAACACTGAAGAGAAAAAAAAGAATAAAATGTCGGATAATTAGAAAGGTTTTCTGTGCGATTCGTGATTCGAAGTACAAATTTCGAGTCAAATAAAAAGTCTGATTCTCGATCTTTTTTTCTTTCCCAGTCGAATTCCTTCTGACGACGTGAATTCGTGTCACACACTTGGAACGAAGCCGTCTTATGGCCCCTAATTCTCTAGGTTTCCATCGTGTAGACTGTAGATGCGCTTGGTCGTTCCATGACGAGGAAAGAGAGACAGTAGGGAATTTAGTCGAAGAGAGGAAAGGGAGGAGGACAAACGTTTATCATTCATATCGCAGGCCTACTTTGGGCCCTGGAGCGAAGCCTTCGCCTCATAGGAGGTCTGTTCCGTCTCTAATATAACAAGAGAGGGAATGAGAGAGTCAGAGAGAAGAGGAGAGTGTCTACTCGGTGGGCTGGTGGTGGGTTGAGGGGTTGGTGGAGATGTAAGGGGATTCACGATGGTATTCCAAGAATGCCATGTAATAATCGAACTGAGGAGGCGCCACCGCTCGGCTCACCGCAGCAGCAATCCTTAGCTAAGCTGTTAACCCCTGAACTTGTCCAAGGATTTCAAAATCGTTATCAACCGCTACAAAAAATCACAAGATTTACTTTGAGTGTCTAATATCTTCTGGCAATATTAAAAAATGTATTCCCATAAGCTTCAAGGTTTCAACATTCCAACGGTATTACTTTAGAGTTTATACTACACCATAAAAACAAGTCATGCTCTCTAATCTTGAATCAGTCAAATTCCACTGATTCTCAGTGACTCTTTTCTCATGATTTCCATCAGTGAAAAATCCACTAAAAATCAGTGAAAAGTCACTGAACTTTACAGAAGTTCCAGTGATGAAAATAAGCGTGTGAATGGAGTCACTGAAAATCAGTGGAATTTGATACCTAAATGTAGAAAAATAGAAGTTGAATTAAAAATAATTTTTTTATAAATATCTGTTAAAAATAAAATAAAATTCCAATTACCAAACAAAAAATAAGAGAATGAAAAAAAAGTGCAATGCAAAAATATAAACGAATTTCAGGATTTAATATTTCTTCCAAAATTTCCGTATTAAAGTTAAAACTCCACGAAAGGTAGTTCGGTAATAAAATGCGAATATTGCATTCGCTCGTAACGAATGTTGTTTCATAAATCATTATTTAAACAGGCAATGCAAACGTCACGTTTTCATCGTGGTAAAAAATGACCCAGATAGAGTTTGAAAATTTCCGGAAAATTAAATATTTTGTAGAAAGAATTCTAAACAAAAAATACTAATCTTAGTTCAATTCTGAAAAAAACTGCAGATATGACTTTTTTTTTTGGAAGACTAAAGAAAAGGAGCTAAACCCTCGGCCAAACCACGGCGGTTCAATAAATGGATTTTAAAGAGGTAACTGACCAACAAATTATGTGATTCAGAGTGAAAGTAACTTTGGAAATCCGATCTTCCCTAATGAATGTAAAAACCACAAGTTGGATCCAGTTCTTCAACCCTTGCGAATTGATAAGAAAGACGACACGAGCCAAATGGGAACTGAAAGAGGTTCACTTTCGAAAGCCGGAAAACATGAAAAAGCAGTGCTCGACATTCGGTCTTGAATCACAACTGCGCAACTTTTTGCATGCATTCGAAGCAACGTGTTCTCGAATGTGAATTTAATGAGAAGAATAAATCATTTTAATGTAACGCGAAAGGTCGTTGTATCGAGAAACGAGGGGGAGGGGGTTAAGGGGATAGAACCAGATGAGAACTAAGGGGAGGGAGGGAAGAAAAACCGGTATTTTTGCGTTCAACTTCGAGGGGTGCATTTCGTTGCGATTATAAAAGCCAGCCAACCCCCGGTGGTGTGTCTAGACGACGTGGCCTCCGATCAAAAACAGACCACCGAACTGAAAAGGCTGAAAGGGCAAGGAACTCCTCACAATGCCAAGAAATTAAATTTTCTTCGTACCTACCTAGTCGCTCTCCTTTCTCTCTTTCTCAATTTCTCTCTCTGCCTTTACTTCTCTTTCGATCACAGTCCGTGTTACAAGACGAATGAAAAAAAAAAAAAAAAAGAACAAAACGGTGCGGTGGTCCCGTCGAAAGTCTCCAAAACGTTGAAACGGATATAAAGAGGAAACAAGAGGGGTTGAAGGGCTTTATTCCGTTGCTGAAATTCTGGTTCCCTGGGGTTGCACTTACATTGTACGAGATAACCTACTTTCCGTTATTTCAAAAAGTGAGTATGCGAAATCTTTAACTAACTTTAGTGATATCTATCTTTGAGATAGAATATTGAAAAAGTTACCTTCAGAACTCGAACTTTGAATATGATATACACCAGATTGTTAAATTACAAAGAGTGAAGAATGAAAAATGTTCGAATTGATCGACTAACTTATTTTTTGAAAGAGTATAAGTAACTTTCACCAAAGTTTGATCTGGGATGTTTGCTAGCCTTGAAATACCAACTTAATTTGAGAGACTAAACCCCCACGACTGAATTCACTTCGATCATTTATTTCAATCGAAAATTTAAAAGGAACCTAGCGGTTCCAGAATCTAAACCTTCGATAGATATGGAGGCCTGAGGAATCACATAAGTGAGTCGAGCTGATAAACGACCTCTGGAATGTTAGATAAAGCCAACTAGGACCAGCTTACAAGTCAGCCGCTACAGCTGTAGAACAAGAAAGAGAGAAGATTTGCTTCTTCTTATTCTCTCTTTCATTACAAGTAGATGCTATATCATCTCGCCGAGTTCAGCGATCCTTTACGAGGGGATTCACTCTCATCAGAGATTCCCATCATTTGGTAATCCAAAGCTACGTGTAAAATACGATGCTCCAAAGATACCCCGATGGAGGATCTGAAAAAGTGATATCAATTATGTGTTCACACAAATAAGAAAAAGTCTATTTACACCAAACGAAAGTTGTATAAAATATCGAAAAAAGAATACGACTACCAAGTTGCAGAATATTCGAACTTATTTTTCGAAATTTTGAAATGAGGAGGTAAAAGAAAGCTCCTGTGAACTGTATAAGGGGTGGTTTTCTTGGAAAGTGCTGATATGAGTTTATGCACCCCGAGACTAAGAACTACTAAAGCAACAAGACCCTGCGCACAGCAGATGGCACTAGCAAGTGGAAATCAGTAACCCCGATAGGCGAAAGACCCCGGACGACTAATTCTTCTTCGTCTTGCGAGATGTCGCCACAAGATGGAGTGAAATTTTGCGTCATTCATTCTCAGGGACATAAGTATAGATATAAGAGAAATACTATCGTACAACCAGACAAACGAAAAACATACGTAAATCACATCGTCGCTTGGGTCGACTTTACCATTGCCATGTATGATAAAATGCTCCAGAACAGCAAAGTCACTTACACGCTTATCCGCTTTATATTACAAATGTCGTGGTCAATAATTGGGTGAGGCCAACTTTCAACTTTGGGAATTACGATTGAATTGGGAAAGTTGAAATTAAACGGTATAAACACGAGTACTAAGAAAAATTGTTAAAAATCGAAGCTAAGATTTTACTCTTTTGGTAAATGCAAATAAGTGAAAAACGATGATTCAGCTAAAATAATCATCTTGATCAACAAGCTAAATCGGAGCTAAGAAAGACTTCATGTACAAGTTCAATGGCTTGATGAATGACAGAGTAGAAATATATGTGCGTCAACTCATTCAGCGCAGTTAAAATATTTTTCATAAAAAAGTTATCTTAATATACACCTTTCTCGATCACAATTAATTAGTTATTATACTAAAAATAAACATATTTTCTAGTGATACATTCCAAAACGTTTCAGGAAAGTCTAAAAACCTTCAAATGAAAAATTCAGAGAGAAGATTATTTCATTAAAATTCTAGACCCTCTTCTGAATCCTCAATCTAATGATTTTTTTCAAATTTACTACTCCAATAGTGCTTATTTGCTTATTATTGGCGAAAATATTTAAATGATTTATCTCCAAATTGAAAATAAATTTAAATAAACTTGTTTAACATCATAAAAGTGAGTTAGAGAAGTAAGTTACTTCCAAATCTGTTTCCATTCCAAATGTAGACCACAATATATTCTGAAAATCAATATTTCCCCAAAACTTAGTTGTCATTCTCTGTTATTAAGATCGTGTAAGTGACCTAACCTCAAAGCAGAGAGTAAAATGGTATCAATTACCAGAGATTTTACCTTTTTCATCAACTTTAAAAAAAAACTATATTCTTGTTATCTAATAAATTTTTATAATCTATGATTATTCAGTTATTTCGTAAATATAGGAAAATCATGATTTTGAGAAACTGTTTTGATTTCTTGTAAAGAACATATTTAGTTTCTAGCGAAATTACAACGGAAAGGAAAGTTATTTTTATAATCAGAAACAAAGAAATTTACTTTACGTTGTGACAACGTTGCACAAATGCCAGCAATGTTTTTAATCAATATTACGGAATTTCGTATAAAAACAAGAACAAACCTCGATGTTTGTCCTCTTGAAATCAAATGCAAATAAGAAATAGTAAAGAATAAAAACTTACACATCCAGTGATCCATCACAAAAAGAAACGGCGGTATAAATTAACGCACAGCTTACGAAGTTGAAGGAACAAAACTATTAGTCAGTTTATCAGTTTGGTTTTCCCGTGCCAGTATTTTCTTATCCCACTCTGCAGACTCCAGAGGTAAACACAACTGAAACCCGGATATAAGGCAACGTGCTTTAAAATTCGGAAATCTGTAAATTTTCGGTTGATTTGCTAATATGTACGATTTGACATGAGGTTCTTAGCTTAGAAGCTTAGAAAGACACGGTCACGGAAGACACGCGGTCCGAGTGGTCCGACCTAACCACGATTGGCATGCCTCACATCGAAAGAATGACAGTGATAGAAGTAAATAAATTAAACACTTACAATCCTCTGAGTCTTCCAGATCTTCATTCAGGAGGTAGGAAATATCTGAAACCCACAAACACTACGGGTTAGCAGAAAAATCTTCGTCTCATCTACACACATCCACAAGATTCACTCACCCGCCATCTTGTAACAAACTGATGCGCAATCTACTGGCGAAAATCACAGCTACAGAGTTGCCAAATGGAGCATTCAACAATGAGCACAAATTTAAAAAATAAAATAAACATATTTTTAGCGATTTTTTGAGTGACTTCCTTAATTTTTAATTACCGAAAAATAATAATCAACATTCAAATCGACCAATTTATGACGTATTACCCAATCTGGCAATCCCGCACGGCTATTGCAAAATGGTTGATGACAATAAATATACCTATATTTGTTATTTTTAAGACTCTCGAACGCTCGATTGCTCGACTTTTCAGTTTACCCGAACGTACAAAAGTAAAATGTATAACGTATAATATCTATAATTAAGAAATTCGCCACCACACTCATAAAGCGATCTTACAGTCAGTCCGGTTTGACAGTTACTAAAGATTCTTTTACATATCATTCGTTGATTGTTGAAAATTCGAATAACGATTCGAACTATCGAACTTCGCGATATTTCAATATAGTGCAAACTTCAAAATGCTCGTTCCATATTAAATTTCCTTTTGCCCAAAAATAATTTTTAAATTTTGAAAAATAAGTTATAGCTTATCATATTATGTCGGGAAAACAAATCTTGACTGATTACATAATATTTTATTTATATTTCGTAATTTAAAGTTAGATTTTCTTTTTTAAATCTATTAGGAAGAGGTCGTTTTTAAAAATATGTAGACGTATGATAAAACATTAGATTTCCTTTTATATTCCAGTCAAGAATATAATATACATATATTCGTGTTATTTTCACTTATCATTTTGTACACTACGACATCAGTATTTTACAGGTGTTTAATGTTGAAGTAACTACTAGTTAAATTCAATAGATTCGAGATACCTGCAGCAAGAACAAATTCATATTGGAATCAAATAGTATTAGCGATTCAAGATTTTCTTATATTGCAAAATACGAAAGATGAATTATAAAATCCAGTTTGCTCAAAGGACGTTAGGGAAAGAACACATGAACATTGAGAAATCCTTTCAAATATTTAAAGTTGTAAGCTTTATCTTTCGCAGTTATTAATTTGATACAAATATCAAATTATAACATCAATATGAAATCATTCCATTACTAATTAATTATAATTACAGCCCTAAAATTTCCTTAAAATAATAACTCGCTAAACTATTACAGCAGAAATATAAATGATCCTGATACTTTTTACGTAAAATATTAAATATACGTACTTTAATTAAAAGAATACTAATAATTATTTATACACAGGCATTGTTTATGAAAAATGATTTAAGCATAGATCGTAATAAATTAAAAGTAGAATCATTATTTACTCAATCTTCGATCTCAAAATAAATTGTTTTAGTTTTATACCGTTTTTAAATCTTTCTTATCGTGCGTTTTCTGTATATAATTATAAATCGACAGTATGACGAAATATCTTCTTCGTTAAACTCTGATCCCTTTACGAATCGAAGAAATGAAAATTGTTCTTCATGAGCCCCCTTTTTCATAGTTATTTTTATTCGCTGAAATACTGTATCATCAAAAGATGTGAAATGTATGAAACAATATGAACGTATTTTGAGTATAAGTAATACGGTTATCTATTAGGTCAATAATAAACTTAAGATATCTTTCATCAAAAGAATACCGTAATAAAAATAGCGAGAGTGAATTACGAAATGCTACCCTAACTGATTGGTGTCAGATGTTATCCGCAGCTATTTCCTCAATCGTAGCTCTGCACATAGGACATTCAGCCAATTGTTTGGAGCATATTTCGCAGAAACCTCTGTAAAAGTAATGTCACAAAGTATTGAATGATTTTAAATCATAAAGAAACGAGTCAGAATAGTTTTAAGATTTGAGTTCTTACCGATGATCGCATGGTAGCAACCTTACTGAGGCTTTTTGATCGAAACATAAGGTACATGAGTCTTCTCTGACGCTTAACTTTCTTAATTGTTCCAGATATATATGTCTAGGAAGCACTACTTTATCTTCGGGATTTAACGTCGCGAAATCGTTGAATGTCTGATATTCTCGATCTGTAGGTGGATACTTAAACGGTACGTTGCCAAAATTGAAAAGACACTGTTGGAATGACATAAAACTCGCTGCAGCGAAAAAACCAGATCTGGAGAAATAATATTATTAGTTTTAGTAATCATTAGATATTCATTATAGAGAATTATTCTGAAATCTTATATGAGTTGAATTATTTACCGGGCAGTCTTAAAAACTTGAGTGCAAGGTTTGACGGGGACGCCATTAATAGAGAATACCATCTCCAATTTATTTAAATCTAAGAGGCAGCCTAAGATGTCCCCAGCTTTCCAAGGTTTGTCATGATACTTTTCACTTCTAGCATTATGCCAAATAAGTCTTCTGCATCCATCATAAGCTAAAGAATACTGATCATCGCCAATACCATAGCCCTCCTGCAAATCAATAAAAATTAAAGTTCACTTTAAAAGAATCTTTCTAAGTTTTTCTCTTGTCGTTCCAAAAATAAATATATTTACATGATTGAGGAAACTGCTGTCCTTTGTCGCCCAGCCTATTTGCATGACTCCGGTAGTTATTATAAGAGTTTCATAGTACCAAACTCCAGAATCAACTTGAAATGTGCACCTCACGCTTTCAAACGAATAAGCATCACAACGCGCCTAAAAGATGGTCGAAAATCATTATCGTAGCACTTTATTAGAATAACTTTTAATAAATGATTGTTTAAAACTATAAATAAATAAAAATAAACACCTCTAAACCGTTAGGCGAAATTTTCAGGTACTCGCTCACGTCCTTCGTATTTAGCATAACGTTTATGCCAGTCAAATCAACCGTGTCATGGGAATACTTGCGGCCTTCTATTAAAACTGAAACCACAAAATATTAATAAGATAGAATTCGAAGCAAAGAATTATATATATATATTACTTGAAATTCTTACATAAATTATCTAGACACCACTGAGCACAGAACCCGACTTGACGTTTCACGTAATGAGTCTCGTTCGCCCATTTTTCTAGTTCCAGCAAGGGATTCGGCTTTTCCGCTAAAAGTCGTTTCTTAATCGTTATTTTATTTTCACCTGCAATGAAAGTTGAGTGCACGTTTAGTAAATACTTATATTAACAAGTCCTTTGCTTAAAAAAAGTAATAAAATAGCTCACTTGTTTGTGCAAATTTTTCTAGTCCTATTAAAGAGTGCAATACGACATACGGCTCGATATCATCCCTCTATAAATAAAAAAAAACAACATTTTTTTAAGTATTTTGAAAAGTAAAACTTGATAAAAAAGGATTAAGTGGTGTTTGACTGACACTAACAATATTTGACACCAGATAGTCCAAAGTTGCCTCTGAGAGAATTGCTATACTGCTGGGCCCTGCTAACTTTTCAGCTATGCAACCAAGTACTACGCAAATATTTCGTTGCTGTGTTGCATTAATTCGCATCTTACCAGACTTTTGTGACAGTTGAAACATCTGCGACAACCGCATTACCGAGTCCTATAAGAATATAAATGACAATTAGTAGCTTTATTTGATAATATTAAGTGCATAATAATTGACTAGAGTGCCTAGTGAACTTTTATTTTCTAATATCAGATCGCTAGACATCCTCTCATAATAAATTTCGATTCATACTTTCGAAGGCAATGGACAGTCATCGAGTAGTAATGTCATTACGGAAGGACCTAGTGAATTGTGCATGGGAATAACATTGACCATCGAACTGACAACCTGAATCCATCCATCTTCTTTATCAGCAATGGAATGCAACTTTAACATTGCAGGTGGTGGCTCTTGCTCACTAAAACAATTTACAATACATTTCATATTTAAATATTGATTTAAATTAATTTGCAATTTGCAATATATGAGACTTTAACTTCGCTATTGTAATAAAGCCTTACTTGTCAACCAGCAAGCCTATTACTCCAAGAGTTTCCAGAACGAGTTTATCTATGATGGCTGATGTTGGAAACTTAAACCCTAACGAAGCCGCCTCCACGGTGGATGAAAGGCCAACGTTTGAGTTAGGCATAACTGTATTTTCAGAATTTGCATGACTGTGATTGCTGTAAGGCTGATGATCATCTAAATTATCTTTGCACAAACAATTGCCCATTCCCACAGTTTTCGAAACCTTGTTGTGTTTTTCTGAATTTTTTAACGCTTTCTCGCATGGCACTTACATATGCACATATCGCCTAATCTAGGAGGGTAAACATTCATTTAGAATTTGTTTCTATTTCCTTGAAAAAAAATCAGTTTTTCAAAGTGAGTACAGGGGTACAGACATTATAAATACATAACATTATGTAGTTCCTTTGTTTTTTTTTAAAATAAAACTTTCCAAATAATGCTTTTATTATAAACACTTCGAATTAAAACCAGAAATTTATGGAAACAATAGAAAAAAATATAATAATCATTAAAAACAAAACAAAAATAATCAGCACTCTGCCTGTTTTTTTTTCTTTGCGTCTTTAATTAGAATTCTATAATAATCGTATGATTCGTATGCTGAATATTTAACACTCACGTTCACTTGACATTTTTGTATACGAGAAGAAAATAGATTTACAGCGGCTCAGCGAACTTAATTTTTAGGTTAGTTTGTCGTATGTTTGCATTTTGATGAATACTCCAAGACAAAATATACTTGCGGATTATTCTTGATTAATCAGGAATCTTCACACTGTATGGGAAATGCACGAGTTTACTTTTTATCTCTAAAAAAAATGGCAAAATTGTGCGAATTGTCAAGGGATGAGTAATGCATATACTTCTTCAATTCGCGCAGGTACTATTTCGTGTTTCTGTTTATGAATCACATATCACGTTCACTTGCCGGGGATTGATAAGCAACAGTTATCAAACGTACACAATCTCATATCACAAATTCTTTGAAGTCTTCAACGGATTGTGCATCAAAAATAAGTATAGGGTGGTACCTAGTTACATATATATCTTTATATCCACCTCATCTCTGTTACTGTATAGTTTCATACCCTAGAATGAAAATTATTTTGTATTTCAAAAAATTAACATTATTATAAAGTTACTACTTTTACCAATACATACATATTTCTTTTTTATTCTAAACCTTTAGAACCAATTAATCAAGAATAGAATGATACTCAATTATTCAAAGAATTAAAGGGTGGAATTTTTCGGCGGGACGTACTGGGCCCTGCTTTTTTTTTAATATATAAAATGTTGTATCAAAATTGAAATACAATTTATTGGAATATGCAGAATAAAATTTAGTGCTTTAATATTCTCCTAGAGTGTAGTTATAAATAAGTACATTTTCAATTTGAATAACTTTGATTAAATTGATGCTTCTTATTTGACATCCAAATACATACATAGAGAATGCATATGTATTGTTAGCGGTGAAAGGCCCAGGGTTGAGAACGTATAACAAATCACTCATGTAAAGAAAACCAGGGTTGGGTTGACAGATTTACAAAGGAAAGCATTAATGACGGATACTGTACGTACCGCACCCTGAGTTTCCCTGAAACTCAAGTTAAATATGTACGTGTAATTTAAGGATTTTTACGTATATTACTATAATTTTTAACATTTTAGAATTACGTATTATACGTAGAACACCCCCCACTACCCCATTCGATATGAACTTTGTATTTGCGACGTAATATACGTATATAAATTACGTGAAAACACTTACGTTTTACCTTACGTATATTACGTGCACAACCCTGCTGAAACTTTGTGTAGTGACTATAGAGATATAAGAATAATGGGCTGTTTACACCTCTGTTCGCCCTACCAGGTCGGACAGAAAGTATATGAGAGTAAGAGAGATAGAGAATGAAAAATTGGACAAAAAGAATTTTCTATCTCTTTTACTCTCTTAAACTTTCTGTCCGACCTAGTAGGGCGGACAGAGGTGTAAACGCAGCATAAAGGTGAAAAGGATAGGCTTTCCTATGAGTGGAAGTGTCTCCCTAATAGAAAGAGAAAGGAGATGAAAGAAACCTTACCTATTTCTTTCTAATCAATGAACATGTGCGATTAGAGAGAGACAGATAGGGTTCCTTTCATCTCCTTTCTCTTTCTATTAGGGAGACATTTTCAGTGCACGCTTTTTCACCTCTATTCTTATATCTCTATGGTAGTGACAAATTCCCATTTATAACCTTATAAAATTACGTGTCTCTGACATCTTAAGGTTCGAGTAGGTTATCAACAGCCGCTGTTCGTGTCAAACTTATAAAATAAGTCTTATTCATTTGTATTTATCGTTTATAAATACTATTCTTTATTAATACAATAAGTGAACCTATAATTATCATCATGATACAAAGCGCACTTGATGATTTAAAACGCATGAACAAGCGTCAGGTAAATAAGCATCATGTTAAATAAATATTTAATTAACACACGTTGCACCTTTTGTAGTTTTTAAAACGTTTCTTTCTCTCTTAATAAGTTTTTTGATATATTAACCATAGTTTCATAATAGAGGGTTCGTTAATTATTAAAATAAAACTCCCTTTTCTGGTATTTTTAACATTTTATGTCAAATTTTGCAAAAACTCAAAACTGTAGTCGTGTCATCCTGCCTTTGAATATAATTGCCATATGTTATCATTTAGAGTTCAAGGTTTTGCAAATTGATAAAATATGCATAAGGAGAATATTTTTATTATAGGGTAGGAAAAATATGATAAAAGAGGGAATTATTTTCATTAATATACTCAGTTTTGATGGTCTTTTGGGTCCGATTTTTAAATAAACATATATTTTAGCGGTTAAGGGAAACATTAAGTTACTAATATTCATAAAGTTACTTAAAGGCATGTATTATTTACCATATGAGTCAATTAAGTTTACTTATGACAGATTTAAATTTAATCTTTATTTTTCATCTTTATTGTTACAGTTTATTTACCAAGTACTGAGCTTTGGCATGATCGTGTCTTCAGCCTTAATGATATGGAAAGGTTTAATGGTTGTTACTGGAAGTGAAAGCCCAATTGTTGTTGTATTAAGGTAAGTTTAAAATTAACTTATTATTAGGTAAAGAATAGTCCAAATCTTTCCAATGTAGATTCTGAAATAGTTCTTAAATTAATGTAAATGTCAGGACATGTAATCTCATATTAATTAATCACAATATTGCAGCGGTAGTATGGAACCAGCGTTTCACCGAGGAGATCTTTTGTTTCTCACCAATTACGAAGAAGATCCTGTCCGAGTTGGAGAAATTGTAGTTTTCAAAGTTGAAGGACGTGATATTCCAATAGTTCACAGAGTACTTAAGCTGCATGAAAGGTAAGCCCTATTTAATTAGATACAATTTTCGACAGTATTGAATTTGAATCCCCACGCCTAAATTTGGGTGAAAATACTATGTAAAGTGAAGATAAAAAACTCATTTCTGATTTTATATTTCTAGAAGCGAAGAAAACAACACTGTAAAGTTTTTAACCAAAGGCGATAATAATTCAGTGGACGACAGAGGCCTGTATGCACCTGGTCAACATTGGTTAAGTAATAAAGACGTGGTTGGAAGAGCACGAGGTTTTCTACCTTACGTCGGTATGGTCACAATATTAATGAATGAATATCCAAAATTCAAATATGCTATATTAGCATTCCTTGGTCTTTATGTATTAATACATAGAGAATAGAGTGTTTATATTGAGACGTTTAATAAAAAGCAATAAGTAAAAGATCACAGGAATCATTTTATGTTATCAAAACATGTCTTGTACACAATTTTTTTTCATTAAAAAAAAATTAAATATAATTAATAGAAGTTTGGAATTCATTTCATAATTCCATCAATAACTATTTCCTCTCCATCCTTTCTCATCCTCGACCTCTACTTCATCCAATCTTATACATTTTTTATCCTTATTTTTCTCTTTATATTGTACTGTTTCTTGAATTGTTTTTGGATTTTCCCGCCAAGGCGCGAGATCCAATAGGCGAGAACGTGCGCAGAAACACCTGCGCGTTGACACTTGTTTTTTCCGAAAAATTACTGTTACTTTGTTATTTTTAATTACAAAACACTAAAAGTGGACTAAAAAACGCCAACAGACGATTTTGAATTGATTGGCGCAAAAGAAAATTCGAAAAAGTCAAATTATGGGGTGCAGGTACTTCACGACAGTGGTACACCACTGTCAAGTGTCAACAGTTTAACACATACAGGACCTACAGTGAAAACTAATACAGTGATACAGTCTATACAAGTAGTGAACAATCATGGCTGATCCTTTGAGTTTGCTCCGACAATATAATGTCAACAAAAAAGAAATTATAGAACGAGACAAAAATATAATTTTTGGAGAATTCTCCTGGCCGAAAAATGTGAAAACTAACTATTTGACCTACGGGTAAGTCACTTTTTATCTGCTTTCGTAACTTAAAAATTACGCTTCCAATCTGGAGGTATACTTTAGTCCTCAAACGTCGCCAACCTTTTACATCTTCCTTTCACATTGCTCAATTATGCTCTAATTACAAAATGAGTTTACTATGATTTAATTCAGTAATTTACGTATTTATATTCCTCAGAATTTTTTCCAAAAAGAATCAAAAAGTCATTGTTTAATTCTATATAGGAAATTGGAATACACACTACATTTTGTGCATGTGTATTGTATAACAAAATGAATTAAATTTTGTTTCTATATAATAATAGTTACTGTAGACAAAATTAATTGTACATCATAATTGTCGTCAAATTGGTTGATTAAGAACATACGTTTTCAAATACTAGTTTCGGAGAATTATTGGAAATTTTATGTATACTTAAAGAAATAAGAGTTTGTAAACTTTGGTTTGATTATTGTTTCCTAATTTTCTGTTTTTTGTGTTATTGTTTTTTAATTTATTAACGTTATAGTATTAACGTTTTTCCTTACTTTATATTCTGCAGCACATAATTATTTGTACAATTAGAAAGTTTTATTTTAAAAAATCAGTTTACGAAGGCGCATAACCTAAAAATTGTATAAAGTTTGTAATAACAAAACGAATACCAAGTTTTTTTAATTATCTCTATTTTCTCATGTTTGTATAGTTCGGGGAAGGAAGGTACACCGAAGGAGTATTACACACTAGAGTGCCTTTTGTTTCTTTTGAAACATGTGCAACTTACACATCCGGTATATGTGCGACAAGCCGCCGCCGAAAACATCCCGGTCGTGCGTAGGCCAGATAGGAAAGACCTACTGGCATACCTCAATGGCGAAACAGCCACGTCGATCGCCATTGACAAATCAGCTCCCCTGGAGATTCCAACTCAGGTGAAACGTGCAGAAGATGGTCTCGAGAGCGGCTCCTCCAAAAAGCCTCGTTTTGAGGAAACACACGTACAAAAAGTTAAAGAACAACTTGCTGCCCGGTTGGACGCTCCAAAAGAAGCGTCTGTAACAGTAGACAATATTAAATCTTTGTCAGAGGCTATGTCAGTGGAGAAAATTGCTGCTATCAAGGCGAAGCGTTTAGCAAAAAAGAGAACCACTATAAAAGAGAATGACGATATAGGAATGGGATCAGATCTGAAAGTTATCTTAGACATGGATGTGGATGATACGAAGGACATTGTTTCCAGAGAAAGACAATGGAGGACGAGAACCACAATTTTGCAGAGTACTGGGAAGGTTTTCGCAAAGAATATTTTTGCAATTTTACAAGGTGTAAAGGCTAGAGAGGAAGGAAGACAAAAAGGACCAGTAGCACCGACTCCAATGATAACTCCACGATCCACTCCGATGAGACCATTGCCTCAGCCTACACAATATAATCGTTACGATCAAGAACGATTTATTCGGCAAAAGGAAGAAACGGAAGGCTTTAAAATCGACACTATGGGAACGTATCACGGAATGACCTTGAAGTCCGTGACAGAAGGTACTAATCCAGCGATCAGGAAACCATCGACTACTCCGAGCACCACTCCAACTTCTGGTTTACTACCTACTTCAGCGGCAAAACTTACTCCTCAACAAGCTGCTCAAAATAAGCGACCTAGCCGGACGCCTATCATCATAATTCCGAGCGCCATAACGTCACTGATAACAATGTATAATGCAAAGGATGTTTTGCAAGACTTGAAATACGTCACGAGTGAAGAAAAGAGACAACAAGGCTGCAAACGAGAGTTAGATATTCTTTTACAACGAAGGAAGGAAGGTGGTTTAACTGTCCCGTATCGTGTCGTTGACAATCCACAGAAATTAACTAATGCAGATTGGGAAAGAGTCGTTGCTGTGTTTGTCAATGGACCAGCATGGCAATTTAAAGGGTGGCCTTTCGATGGGAACCCTGTCGAAATTTTCTCCAAAAGTAAGTTTCCAAATAATTAATTTTCCTAAAAAGTTGATATAACAATTCAATTGACACATCATAATATGAATTTATAATTTCTGTTATAGTTTGTGCATTTCATATAAAATACGATGAAATGAAATTGGACGCAAATGTGGCAAGATGGGCTGTAACCGTGATTGAATTGAGCAGAACAAAACGGCATTTAGATAGGGCAGCTCTCATGGTATTTTGGGAACATTTGGATAAGTACGTACATTTTCAATAATTTTTAAACTTAAATTTCATTGAATATTCTACAACTAAAATTGATTTAACTGACCATTTCTAATCAACATTCTTCTCTCCTTTCAGGCATATGATTAAAAACAAACCTAATCTTCGATTTTAAATTGAGAATCATCAGAATAACGATGTTGACTAGCTAAATCTAAGAAAAAAGGTAAAAAAATTCTGCTTTAATTTTCGAATAAACCTTTTCCTTTATTCATTAATTTTAGGATTATTTCGAATAGTTACTTAAAGAAGAAAGTTGCATCTAAGCCAAATAAAAACGGGCAAATAATTGTCAAATTATTTTGTTTTTAAATAGGGATTTAAACTATGCGAACTTTTCCTTTGTCGTAAAATAGACTTTTTACTAATTATTTTATTGCTAGGGACTTCTTTAGCTATTAAAAAGTTACAGTAAACATTACAATTTGTTATCTCGAACTTCTGATTTCTTTAAAAATGTGATCCGCCTTTTTTTTGGTTAATTTAAAAACATTTTGTAGACTGTAATGTTAAGCGAGCATAAGAGCAAACATTATTATTATTATTAGACGAAAACTAAAGATGTATGTATTTAAATCTGACGAAAGCTAGCAGTGATGAAAATAATTTATCTTCTGGCGTTAAATTCTACCTATATTTAGAAATTCAAGTCACTAACATCAATGGTGATCACAGAATGCGAGATCGTCCCGCGGGACTCGGCTTCAGTATTTTCTTTAGCGAAAAGTAAATCAAAAGTAAATCCCTTCAGGCTTTTACCGCCCCAAGACAGTACGGATACTATTTACACATCAAATCGAATCTTGCTGATTCGATTACTTATTCTCTATTTCACCACGAAGAATAATATATATTTTATTCTGTAAACGATAGTTTGGTCTTTGTAACACCAGAAAAAATTTGGAGAATTTCATTTTTTTTATGTATTTAGTTTATTCAGGTTTAAAAAAATAACATAGTTAAAACTCTATTATACAAATCTGAAACCTGTTTTGATATTTTTCCGTATTTTATTTAGATAAGAGGAAAATTGAATACATTTTTAAAACTTTAACATTGTTTTGTATTATATTTGTCAAACTGAAAAGGTATTACTAATTATTTTATCTCTAAATTACTGAAGAACAAAATCCTTTTATATTTGGCTTATAAAAAAGTAAAGTGAATGAATGAAACATAATTTAGAAGTAAAATCTCTATTAGATTACTTTATTAAAAGTTATTGTAATATATATTATTGAAAATAAAAGCAGTTCAATTTCACATATTTTTCTACATTCTCCGTCTACTTAATTTACCAAATACATAAGTCTATCATCATGTGAAACAATAAAACATTTAAAATGATTTTTATATGTGAATTAAAAGCTCTGATTCATGAAGAAAAGTTTAGTGACATCGATTTTCTAGCATTGAGAAATTACAGCGTAATATATTGTATTTTCGATATATTATTAGATATTAGTAATAATCTAGCGATTACTTAAAAGTATATTATAGGGATTATAATACATTGATATATTTATATGAAAATGTTTCAAGTTTTTAAAAAGATCTGCTATTTTTTAATTCTGGAAATGTTTAGTATTTTTTCTTACAACTGTGTTAGCTTTTTTTTACAAAACAATTACAGATTGCTGGGTGTGTAGTTTAAATTGAAAATTTTTCAGTATTGAATGATTGAATTCGAAATTATAATGATCTAGAAAACAAATTGTCATCAGCAAGGTCAATTATAAAGCCAGATCATTTTCAGATTGGAATTGACTGATTAAAATTTCAACCAGCAATTAATTTAGAGCTCGTGGTAAACGATGTGAGTGGTAACGAGAACGAGTAACGTACAACTAAACGTGCTTATAACTTTACGCAAACTTATAGCAAAGTAAGCAATTGGGTTGAACGCAAGGAATATTTGGAACGAAAGGCGGAAGATGCAATATTCCAGATCTTTGAGGAAAGTCTGTAAGCTGGGAATGAGCGTGTTCACGAAACTGCTGATATTGATGATGCTGCTGCTGTACCCCAGCATCGAAATAGTGATTATACTGCAAATTCAAGGCGACGCTTTCCCTGTCGATCCTGGAAGTTGCTGATTTTCCAAAGGGAAAGCAATTTTCGAAGCTTTGAGACATAGGTTCAGAAATGACGTTGAGGAGGCAGTAGCTATCGCCATATAGATTCGTTGAACGAAGTGGAGGCAGAGTGAATGTCTTCAGATTGTTGAGATTTGCATGAAACAAATTTTTTATTAATGTTTTATAATCTTTCTTTATTTTTATTCTTCACATTTGTAAATCGTACCTTTGATGAATCCGTAAAACCAGTGGTCAATGTTTCCGGAATCCGTTCAACTTGTGGTGGACGAAAAGCAGAAGTTTCAGACAGTCGAGGACCAATCTCAGAAGTTCTTTCCGTAGATGCAAAGTACTCAATGGCCTTCAGAAGATCCTGTCCACATCGTTGCAATACCAATTGCAATACAGAAAGTTTGGTGTTTGGGAAGAGGCGAACAAGAGTTTCCACGGAAGTTTGCGACACACTACATTCTTTTTTCTTATTTAATTTTTCCCTCACGTTTGAAAAATGACCACTGCTTCCACTCTCAATGTCAATTTTAGTCTCTTCAGTACTCGTCTGTGCATAAATTATATAAGATAAAAAAAATTATTTAGCTTCACGACAAATAATTAGTATTATGGATAAGTCAATATTCTGAAGAATATTTACCTTGTTCTCTTCAAAAATACCTGGACGATCTGTATTTTTAAGAGAATCACTTCCGTCCTTTATGGAATTGTTTTCAACAAATGAATTTGTGGAATCTTGGTTTGCAGGGACGTCTTCTTTACTTTTGTTCGCAATATCAGGTTCTGTTACTGTCATTCCAAATATCTTTCCTGGGGGAAGACGATTAATTTTCTGACCCGTCGTCACTTTCGCCATACACAAAGCGATTGCATCTTCAGCTGCTTGTTGTCTTTTCAAAGCAACCTTATAATAATAAAATTAAAAAAATTTTTTACTGGTCATAAGTAACAAGAAATCTTATAAAAAATCTAATTTTCAAATTTCAATTAAGATGGACACAGAAAAACACGCTCTCAATGAATTGGAACATAAAAAGTTTGATTGGAAATCTCATTTAGTTCTGAGATTTCTTTCAATAAAATAAATCTTCACTTATGAAGCACTTGGGCCTTATAAATTTTAATTATTATCTCTTTTGAATCTAAATATGATTCATAGTGTGGGTATCCCAGTACATTATCATCAGAAATAGTTTGAGAGTTTGAGGATTGGAGGGTCGATTGAGGATCGAGTGTCTCTAATGCCTATGCATACAGAAATGAAATGCTATACTAAACCTTAATGGATTTTGCTTTCGACGTTAATAGACAGGGAAAAAGATTGAAATGAGTGATGAGCTTTCATGTTAAAATTCATGAGCTTTTCATGAGAATTAAGAGTATTAATAAACCAATTTAATTGTATTATTATTTTTCTCCTATTACATTATAATTCATCAAAGTAGCAATATCTGGCAAATACAAAGTATAAGCAAATAAGTACATTTAACAAATATATTTCTACGCCATAACTATTCACAATGTTTTTTTTTTCAAAACAAAAAATTCAGCTCAGTCTGGGATTGAAAACAAAATTTATATTAAGTTAAACTTTTATTATAAATAGTTCAGCAGACCAAATAGGGTAATAGATACAGTGATTGACCCTACATTTTTATTTCTAATATAAAATGCAGTTTACGTGGAAAAATGTTTTAAACAGTGTTTCATATAAATTTTTCATGAGCACTTTAATTAATTTAATTATTTTCGGTAATTTAAACCAACATTAATTTCATTTTTGTTTTGTAATCTTACCTGTGCAGCCATAACTCTTTGACGTTCAGCAATGAGAGAACATTTTGCACAGAAACAATCTCTATAACGACACTCTCTTTTGTGACCCCTCAACCATGATATTAATCCATGATTTCTGCATCTTGCACATTTTGGTTTCCTTTGCTTCGACCCATTGTCATTTTCTGATTTTTTAGACTTTGTGCGAAGCATTATTTCTTCTTTGTTTAGTTCTTCAAAACTCTTTACTTCAGACATTTGAAGACTATATTAAATCTAAAAATGTATCTATTTAACTCACTTTTCATATATTTATCAAGCTTTATTTTGAATATTGTTTTACATTTTTACATATTCTGTGAAACAAAAAAATCCTCTAGTTGTCATTTTTTTATTTATTTTCAAAATTGAGTTCTTCTGGTATAAAACGAAAAAATTGAATGCTATTTTTTTTATTTATTGAATATTTTTTTTTAAATAATTGTCTGATTTAGCATTGAAGATATACCCGTTCAAGCATTAAAATCACCTAAATGATGTAGAAATAATTTTTTTTAAGCACTTGGTAGTTCTTCACCGACTGAAGATGAATTAATCCTCTTCACTGAGGATCAAAATTTCGTGGGTATAATCCTACCACTGACTGTTTTCTATTGGCGGATATCAGGGTTGCTACCCTGGTAACCATACTTCCTCTGTATTCACAAGAAAAACTCAACTGGACCACCCTTCCGCCTGGATTGGTTCAAGTTTTGTTTACCTTCCACGCCTGTAAAACTCCCATTCCTTGAGTCAATTTACTGCCATTATTTAGTACAAAAATCTGGCACCTCTATCTGAAGGGTAGTAGAAGAAGATATAATTCAATAAAATAAATTTTATTTTCAACAATTCACAAGATTTCTGCTTAAGGACGTTGGACCCAAGTGTTAAGCTCAAAATTCCGTTCTCCATTTTACTCAACGAAAATTATAGATAAATATTTCTTCGCTCTGTAGCACTAATCTTTTTGAAAATATAAGACTGCATACAGAGCGAAAAAGTATTTAATTTCGATATTTTTTGTATAAAATGAAGAATTAAAAATCTATCTTCAAAATTGAATATTTTCATTTTACTTAAAAAATATTTGAATTACATATTTTTTCGTTCTTAGATTAGAACTTGGTTCCAACACCCTTAAAATAACTCAAAATTAAGAGTATATCAGAAAGCAAGAAGATCAACAAAGGCTGTTTTTGGGCCCAGAATCAAAAAATAAGAAAAGAACTAGAATAGGAAATTAGGCACAAAAGTAGCCTAATTACTTTAACACTTTTTTAAATATTAAATATTTGATTATAATGTGGGAAAAGAGATAAGGAAATATAGTTTTTTAATTAAATTACTCGAAATTCATTTTGTTTCTGTTTATTAGTGAAAAATCAAACAAAGCGCCAATCGTCGATACAGAGTCCCAAACGTTGGGACCATGATAATTTCTTCTTTCTTTTTCACAAAACGACATTCTCTAATAGCAAACAGAGTAATCAGAATGGAAAAATTTATTTATAAGAAACAGTGTTTTATAAAGGAAGAAGAAAACGTATTATTACAAAAAATATCAGTACAATAAGAAAAATTGTATAACCGACTTTTCGTAATTATTTTAGAATAATGCGGAACTTCGAAAACTTCCCTTCTTTATGCTAAATAGATTCGTTGGTAGCTTTTAGTTTGTTTTCACTTTTTGCTGCCTTTTACCTGTTAAAAATTCCTGTAATTTTATAATTGTGATATGCAAATCTCCAGGTCATTGGTTCTACACAGTACAATGCATCAACTAATATTTGTAACATCTAAAAATATTTCTATTGAAAACCTTGTGTACCTTATTATATATTTCATGAACTTTAATATTTTAAATTTAATACAGAAATTTTCAACAGAGTAAATTTTAAAAATTGCTCGAATCTGTTAATCGAGTCTTGAAAGATTAAAATGTCTGTCAATAGAGTAATTTTAAGCGATTAAATTATTGATTGCATATTTTCCAGATTTAGTTAAAAAAATTAATGGTAAAATAAGTTGAACTTTTTTCCCGGGTAAAAATTTTTCAGAAAAATCCTGGGATATTTTATAAATATAAATAAAATATTAAACGTTTGTGCTTAAAATTATATCACATTTGAGATTGTAAATGTATTATTATTGTAATAAGTTTTATATAGATTTTTATACAATTTTATTATTATCAAAATGGTCCAGTGGATATGCGTGAAATCTTAATTGGTTGATTGAGAACACGGACATAGAATTAAGATGTTTCACATTATTTCTATGCTTTCGTAATAAACTTAAAGCACAAGGAACATCAAGTTGGCATTTCTTTTCCAGAAAGAATCTCAGTAAAAATATTAGACGTAAGTTTTATATAACCATAGCAGAACGTATAACTGTAAATACGTATTTTTTATATTCCTATTATGATAATAAAATGTAGGATCTTACAATGAAGTTGTTACGCAACAGTTTACTGGCAAAATTGAAGCAAAATATTAACAGTAATGTAAATTTAAAATAACTGTATAATGTATAATACACGTATAATATCTATAATTATTAATATAATTATTAATATTACACGTCTGTTATCATTTATTTACTCAGAAGTAAAATGCCATAAAGTATTTTGTAAATATAAGAGGAAAACCTCCATGTTTTTATATATAAAATATCCCAGGAATATTCGAAAAACATGTAAACGAGTGAAGGATTATTTTTCGCTTAAAAGTAACTCTTCACTGCACCCTTCACTCATTTGTTTCAGCTTCGGGCACACTTATATTTAAATTTAATAAGTATACCGTTCAGTAAAATTTACAAAATTTGAGAATCGAAATCTATTATCCACGGGCTGTAAAGCGAAAGTTGAACTCGGCTAGTTAGAACAATATAATAATATACAATCACGCAACATTTTGTGCATGCGATTATTGTGCTCACAGTAAAGTTGGCTTGTTTAGAAACTTAAATAATCCTGCCCATTGCTGATGAACTTCAACTGGTTTGAAAATTTCCCACCAAGCGATTTAAATCACGTGGCGAAAATTTCAAAATTCCTGCTTCGTGTATGACAGATATGGCAGAAAGAAGAATCGTATCTACCACGATTCTAAAGGGAATCGGTGAAGAAACGAGCTGCTTTTTGACGTGTGCGATTAAGCACGTTTTTTTGTGCTCTTATTACATGGTACCATGATTCATTCCTTATCACCGATTGGCCCCAAAAATCGAAAGATTACCTTTCTTTCCTTCTAACTGTACAACTTTCACTCTTTCGGCATATATAAGCTTATGTCCTTCTCGTTCGATGCGATTTAGATATGTATTACTCGATAAGAATGCACGTTTTCCTAGTAAACATAATTAGTAACTGTTATGTAACATAGAAGTATCATAATCTGAAATCAGAAATCTTAAATAAAATACTTCGATTTTAATAACAATTATTATGTTTACTTACTGGTAACGTTTGCTGAGAAAAAGAATTGAAGCCACGTTAATCTTTACAACTAAATATAACGATTCTGTAACAGTTCTATAACATCGTTCCTATATCAGTTCTGCAACAGTTTTTCGCAATGCACACATTACTGCAGAGTTATGGAATAATTCTGATACATATACGTAATTCAGTTCTTACCTAAATTCGTAATAATTGTTACAGAATTATTACTTTATTTGTTATCAAACAATTTTATGAATTTAATGTATAATCATATGTCCTTATATGTATTATGACTTAAATTGCTTGAAAAGTAGTATTAATATATCATTAATTAATAAAGTACCTACTTAAAATAATATCTTAGTTAAAATATCTGTAGATCTTTTAGATAATTTTTAGAATCTTATCAAATTTTTGTTTAATGAAATTTTCGAGTGTTTGTAAATGTTTTTAAATTCTATTTCAATGAATTTCAATGCTTTCAACTCGATGAATAAAATTTTCGCTCTCTCACACCAGGAGTTTTCTTTTATCGAGATTTTTATCAGTTTTCAGTCCGATTTGGTGAAAGAACAACGAGACTTCAACTCTTTTATCGACCCAGTATGCGCAGTTTCAATTTAAATTTCTTTGGTAATGTCTCTCGGGAAAACACGTTCCGCAGTTTCAGGTAACCCCCTAGAATCCCACGGGAGACGTCCGCATTTACACTATAAAGTTAAAAGTATAAACTATAAGAATTTTCAGTACACATACAATGTATAATATATATATATATATATATATATGCTATAATTGAAAACAGGTACTTAAGTTAAGAGGAACGAGTGCTCCGACTTTGTGTTTTCAGATAAAAAAATCTTGGCTTCATAGTCCTTAGAGATCGTTATTTAGTAAATTAATCATGTATATATATATATACGGTTTTTAGATGAATTCAGTACATGTAATGCACATAATGCATAATCCACAAACTTTCAAAAAATGTATGAGGGACCATGTGGCTACCTTCACTGAATTTATTTTCAGGATCTATTCTTGAAAACATTCTCTGAATAACTTTTAAACTAAAAAATGAATTTTTCCGTAACAGTAGTTCAGAGAATTTGCTTTCATTAGAAATGGTATATATCTATTTTTCATCTGCCCTATATAATTACTTATTACGTATTCGGCACATAATACGTAGTATTTTTCCTAAGCCATCGTTTGAAAACCATCGATTCTTCTTCAACCTCTCTACAAATCTTCTATAAATTACGTATTTAGGAAAATAATTCGTTGTTGATTGCTTCATAGAAAAATAGCCGAGAAACGAAAATTCGCATAAATTCTTATTTCACATTAATTTTCATTTAATTTTAAGTTCAGTCTCAAATTTTATGAAGCAAGTCTTGCTGGGCCTTATTTCAGAATTGAAAAACATTTCCGAAAATAATAAAATAAATAATAAATAATAAATCATAATAATAAAATAATAAATTTGAAAAAATTAGACAGAAGATTGCAAGAGGTAGAAGAGGTCGTCTCAAGATCGCTAACGCCATAATTTTATGACTAGGGCTATATAAGGATGAGTTTAAAAATTCGGGACGTTGACACTATAAAATTGCTCGCACAATGCGCTAAAACGTCCTCTACTTTTTTGCGAATAGTGAGACTCGTTATACATATACGTACATTGCAAATTTAATAAGGATTACTCTTCTTTCGTCGGATTACGACACATGTGTCCTGATCGCGATGATATTAAAATTCTAATAGCATTATTACAAAAATCTTAAAACTATTCAACAAAAACCAATCTCATGTAACAGTTCGTACATTTTCTTGTTTTCTTTTTTTTATATATTCCGCATTCGCATTCTTTTTTGCACTGATTCGTCGTTCGCTTCATTGAGTTTGCACTTTCCTTTAAATAAAAACAGTGACCTTCAGATAAAAGTAGCAAGAAGGGTCGCTTGACCTAAAGATAGGCTCTAAGTATCCACGATGTGAAGAGCTGCAGCAAATTTATATATATAAATTATAAGGTCATCTAATAAAAAATATTAAAGATGCATATCTTTTATATTATATTTCAAAATGGAGAATGAAACTTGTCACTAAAATTATTTAAATTTATTCAGGATGGCCATGGAAATCTGAAAACCATTTTGAATTAAAAATCATTTCACCGACTCAGTGGGCCACTTCGTTTATTATAACACTTGAAAATTGTTTTTAATCAAGAAGTATTTGATGAAAATCAAATTTTAGGGATCACACTTTAATAAAATATATTCAAAACATATCAGACTTTTCATCTAAAAATATCCATAAGGCCTAAAACCTTGGAATTGTTCCCTATTAGAGATGATTATCCATGAAAGTAATTAATGTGCATTCAGTCTTTCAATATTAAAAGTTTTCAGTTAAAAGTTATGTATTAAAGAGCATTTTCTCAATTCGCGAGCTCTGAAAACCATTTTCACAATGTCACAACCTTAAAAAATGTTGATGAATTCTAAAATTTTTTTTATGAATAGTAACTACTATAAACTTTAATATTATTTCCTAGGGAATATGATCTTAATAATAATTTCTTGATCAAATACAATTTTGTTGGTGGAAATTTTTGTAATTAGAAATTTAATTTAACCTATATGAGGTAAATTAAATAAAAACTACGCAATAAGCAAAAAAATAGAATTTCGATGTTAACAAAAGAGCAATTATACTTTTCTTAGAACCTATTCAATATTCATCTGCTTTTATACTATAAGTCAAGGATATATTCGCCATATCGCTTTATAGTGATTTAATTCATATGCGATTATCGAACTTTTAGTCTGAAATTTAGAGTGAAAGTAAGTTTTAATTTAGCTAATAAGTATTAGCTAAATAGTATTTCCTATGGTACAGAATATTATATTTGTATACCTTTTCCCTACTTGTAATATATCGATAAATAATTTAAATAGAGAATTAAATTTTTCAAAAGAAATTTTAGCTAATTTTAATTGGAATAAAGATCTTTAAAAAGAAGAACATTTTTTGGAACTTTGGTCTAATAAGCGAGCGAACGACGAAAAGCCATATTCTATACGCAGTATACGAAGATTCCACGATTCGCCGAAATTCTCGTACATATTTATTTTAACTGAACTTCTTTTACATCTACAGGAGCGAATTCCATGACATATTTGAATAATAAGCGATGCAATAATAACAAGAACAAGACTCTTGTCAAATCGCAAAGCGCACTTTTCGATTGACCAAAAGTCTCTTTCTAGTCAACTATACTTAATTCTAGGTGGGAAATTCCTGGTCTATTAATAAGATCTTCGAAGGAAAAATGCTATTCCTTTGTCTCTCGACAGGATTGTTGCATATAATTATTTACTCTTCTTAATTGATTCTCGTATGAATTAAAAATTAGGCATCAGAAAATGTATAATATTCATTGGTTGAAATCAATTCTTTTTATAATTTGTAACAGTGCAACGATCCTGTTCTAAATTTTGTATACCTGAATCGGGAATGGGTTTAGTTGAAAGTACACCCTCTCTCGATCGACGAGTTTCGCTGATAATTCTTAAAAATAGATAGATTTATGATAATAAACTTCGTTTTGATTTAATGCAGATTCAAATTAATTAATTTAAATTTTACAATGTGTCTACAGATTACTATTCATTCAAATTTACCAATCTCTTTCAAAGAAGACACTTTTTTCGTTTATATTTGTCAATTTTTTTTATCACAAATTTGCAATTCGTCGGTCGAATGATGGTATCGAGCAAATCGAGTCCCACTTCTGAATCCAATATACACCGAATTGGGATTAAAGCATACCTTATTACATAACAGCACACTTTTCCTTAAGGCTTATCGCGTTACTGCTCTGTACCGGTTGCAACGAAACTGAACGATTTTTCTCAAGCGTTAGTAGATCCCGAAAAAGAGTATTTACGTTGTGATTAGTTTTTGCCGAGGTCTCCAGAAAACCACAGCCCCAATTTGCTGCTTCTGCTGCTCCGTCGCTCAACGATACTTCCCTCACAGAAGGACTCTCGTCACATTTGTTTCCAACCTAGAATCACAAGACAAAATTTTAATTTTGATCAAATTTAACAATTTTTTATTCAAGTCAATTTACATTTTATTGGAAATTCATTTTAAAATTAATCTACAAGAAAATTTAAAGAATCCAAAAAATTTATCTCGAAACGGTAAACGAAAAATGTCTATTTTTTGATAAAATCTGTCAACAGGTTGGCCACTCGAATTCTGATTGTAGCCTTCAAAATGAAGCATATTTTAAAGAGGCTTTAAAATTAAACAATTTTAGAAATAGGCATAAAAAACTGAATAACTTTAAGGGCATTGGATCCAAGTGTTAAGCTCAAAATTCCATTCTCTATTTTACTCAACGAAAATATTTAATTTCGATAATTTTTGCATAAAACGAAGAATTAAAAGTCTAAATTCAAAGTAATTGAATAAGGTTTTCCTGGGGTTTACAGTTTAGTGGCCACCCTTACCACTAATCAGACTAATATATTTTTTTCTTTCAATTCTCACCAGCATAATAGGTATTTGTGAAATATCCTGTCCTTTAAGTTCTCGAATAACAGCCCAAATCGGTCGAAGTTCCTCGAGACTCTGTCGTGAGCAGACGGAGTACACCAGGATGAAGGCATGTCCTTTGCTTATGGAAAGTCGTTGCATTGCAGGAAACTGATGAGACCCCGTTGTGTCCGTAATTTGAAGCGTGCAAATATTTTTGTTGCAGCTGATCACCTAGAAATCATGCCGCATAATCACTCTTTTTATCCCAAAATTCTTTTTTCAAAAGCACACTTCGCATCACGAACACAACAGCAGATCCCACCAGTTCCCCGCTTTTCTTTCATCATTTTCCTTTTCCCCTTTTTCATTTTCCTTTTTCCTTCCGCTCCCTTTCAGTGCTAGATGCTAGTCATATGACACTTTGCCACTTTAGCCCTCCTAACTCGAAGGAGATTCATTGCCGAATGAATTATTCAAGAACTAAACCTCATATTGCACTTAGAGAGAGATTTACTTAATGAGTGACGTATTTCGATAGCGAACTAAATAATACATAATGTAGTTTCAGACATTATAAATTTTTATAAAAAATATTTAAAAGCTTTAAATTATTATTAAAATTGCTTAATAATTATCTAAAATTACAAACATAAAGATAATGTAAATTACAGCATCATCTAAAAACTATCAAAAATGTTCTCTAATTATAGAACTATGTATAGACATTTTTTAAACTAGTTATAAATAGATAAGTGGTTGAAGATAGTTTCATGGGTAATAAAATGTTTGATTACTTAATTCCTACTATAAATAAATTAAAATAACTAGGTAACGACACAAAGTTATTATCATCGGCCGTCCTATAATAATTTATTATCAATTATCTCCATGAAACCATTTTCATTTACTTTTTGTTTATAAAAAATTAACTAAAATAATAAACTTGATTAAAATTATAGAATTAAATTACTTTGAAACATCATTAAATTTTCATTAAATTTACACATTATGTAAAAAAATTTACGAATGATTTAGTAAGAATTTAAAATTGTTATCATGATTATAAAAATCTTTGAAGAAGATTCAGGGCTCTTTGATACTTTAATAAAAGGTGCTCTACTCTATTGTTCTCCAAAGATCAAATATTCATTCGACAGTATAACTTCGAGGATTAAAATGGAAGACTAGATTTTAATTATATCCATCTTTATTATAAGGTGAATCGACGATCTATCTTCCGTAATCTAGTTCAGCAAACTTCTTTTTTAACAAAACATACTTTTCAATAACTAAAAGCAAATATTTTTTAACAAAAATCTATTTTTAATACCTTTTTAAACGGAATATAATTATTTTCTTTTACGCTTTTAGATTTAAAAACATAACATCAACGTAACATTCAAAATGTACAAATATACTCAGATATTGAAATTACATATATAAAAAAAAACATTAAAATGAAGGCGTAAACTTTAGAACCTTCTAATATCTGGAGGAAAATTTAGCTTAAGTAATTTTTAATGACAGTTTAAAAAGAAAAGCGCGAAGATTAAATGGTATTCTGAGACATAAAGCTAAATTAGAAGGAACTTTTAATACTAGAGCTTGAGATTAATTTAAAACGAAGCTGAATCTGAAATAAAATTAGTAGTCAATTTGGGAAATTTGTTTTACTTTTAGAGACTAGGCGCATATTATAACTTTAGTTCAAATTAAAAATGTTATTACTATATGCTAAAAATATAAAAACTTTAAACAATAATATAATTATTGTCCAATTAAAATTTTGACTCAAGAATGGCAATGTTAATTTTGACAAATTTCGACATATTCTTTACCCGCGTCGAAAACATTTGCGATAGAGTGAACTTCATTGACGTTTAAATCTCTGTTTACAACTTTCCCATTTCAAATTTCACGCTTTGTATAGCAAGCCGGATAGAATAACAAAAACCAATTGTAAAAATTTTTAGGGTGCCCACTCGAATCTCAGAAAAAAATCCTGATCATTTACCAATTTTTTGACATTGTAAACAATTTTACCAGGCATTTCAGCTTTGAAATTCAAATTCAATTTTTAAAGTTATTAATTAAGTATTAATTAAGTTATTAATTAAGTAGACCAAATTTATAAATTTCCAATCTAAAATTATTTCATCTTAAGAATTTTCAGCTCCAGTGGTCACCCTGTTTTTTGTTTAAATAAGTCACGATGGTTTAAAAATAATATTGATATACGGCGTTGACATCCAAACGAAATGAATAATTCAGATCTAAGAATCAGGGACATACCTGTCTGTATGTGTCTTCGATGGTAGGTATGTACGATTCCCGAAAAGTGCCTTTCACGAAGCGCAAAACCAAAGAACTCTTCCCAACACCACCTGCCCCGAAGACAACGACCCGGTAGTCGTTACTCTGTTCCGGCATCCTGACATCTGCCGCCGCAATTGTAATAGCTGGCCCGTTAACAACGGGCACCTGATTTCGATTTCAAACTTAAACTTTGCAAAAACCTCCTCGAATTCTCTCCTACTGGTCAAATTAGACCGAATGTTGTCAAAGACGTTATCAAAGACAGATAAATCTCCACGGAAAACACGTGACTCTTTTTTGTGCTGTCTCTTTCAACTTCTGGAACTTGAATGAAATACCATAGAGTTGGAGGGATCTTCCTATCGCGACAATCTGGATCAAATGAGTACAATTTTCCTTGTAATACCGGTTCAGTAATTTCGGTAAATTTCAGTTTACCTCCAAATAATCTGGTGCTTTTTTCTTAGCAACTTGGAGAACTATGGGAACTATCACAGAGACAAACCACCTTGCTGTGCGTCTTGTATCGACGACTGCTCAATCAACGACTGCTCTGATCCAAAAAAAAACAGTGGGTGCGATCCATCTGCGTCCCTAGGACCTCAATGGTTTATCATCCAGAAGGTATAAAAGGTCAGCCTATTTTTCTCACATGAACGCTTTTTTCTCCCAGGAACGTAAAGCCTTCGTCCTTTCTATTCCGTCCGTTCGATTAACGTCTAAAGTCCCACGCGATCACTTCACGTTGTGGACGTTACATAGTTGAAACTCGAGCTTGCGAGTTTTGCGGCGTAAAGTTTGATTAATTCGGGTGAAAACGAGGCGCGCACACCCTCTGCACTGGACGAGATTGCTTGCCTGTGTGAGTGGTAGGTGCGCACTAAGCCATTGAATTTCAAGACGGAAAATCAATAGGGAGGTGGCACATGCACGCCTCGTCGTTGCTCATCGTCGACGTATTTCTCACAGCACCCGCGCGTCAAAAATCCTCGATAAATCCCACGCATTCGGTTAATTTACTTAAAGAAAACACCCGAAATAATTCAACACCGGAAATCACGCTTCCTCTATTCGATATTGCGTTTTCTGCTAATTAGCCGCTACATCGCTACTATTTTAGCGATGATGACATACTACAAGTTTAAAAATTAGACGGTAAAAATTAATAAAACAGAGCATTGCTACTTTGCTGGTTGATTAAAATAAACTTAAAAAAACATTTACTAAGATATAATTATTTCTAATTTCATTATATATAGGTACTCCCGTACCTAAAAATAAAGGTAATTATTAATTAATGTAATTTTAATTAAAATATTATGCAAAATTTGTAGTAAAAATATTCATTTCCACAAAAAGTGGACATTCAAACTGATAATTATTGACAATAAATTAGCTGCTATTTATATAAAGTTTTATTTATCAAAAAGTGGTATTAACTAAATTATTTGAATTATTTATTTACAACTATTATACTCTTCTGAAATTTTAGAAACTCTAAATAACTTAACCATCGAACAATTATATTAATTGACTGACATTTTTTATCATTTCAAATAATGTCAGCTATTTTTTTGTAGTAAAGATACAGTCGAGGATCAATAAATACCGTCTTATGTAAAATCAGTTTTTACGAGTCTTCTTCCACAAATCCTCAGACCAGAGGGAATTTTATAGCTGAAGAGCAGTCACAATTCTTTGGACAGAAACCACAGGTTTTACCGTCGGCTTTGCAGCTTTTCTGCAGAAGTTAAGTTTCGATCTTTGTTTTACTAGGATTCTTTTATGATAGGATTTCTTGTTATATTATCGCTGCCTTCATTTTCGATTGATTCGTAGGTCCACTTTCTGTTATTTCTGAAAGTTAATGAATTAATTGCTATTAGTTTCAAGGCAAAATTTAAAGTGAGATATTTGTAAATGTTTGTAGACTTCTAATTGAATATGTAGTACCTGCATTCATGGCCGCATTTAGAAGAACCACACTTGTTACAAGGAAAATGACAGCCTGGACAAGTTTTTTGTAAACAGTCGCAAAGATTGTCACCAGTTGAGTGGAGAATTCCTTTGTCATCGTACAACACATTCTTTTTTTGCGATTGACAGAGTCGACGATTTAGTTTACGTTTTTCTCGCTCACTTGTTTCGGGATCAAAGTTGCGAAGGAACTTTTTCGTTACATTGTCAACCGCTTTTTGCTTTGAGCCTCTGGTACTTTTCTGTAAGAAAGTGAAGACTTTATATTGGTAATTTGAATCTTCACTATAAAAAAGTTTGTGTAAATTTACACTAGAAATCGAGGATATAAAATATATATATATATATATATATATATTTTACACGGAATGTAAATTTACATAGGATTTTCTATAGTGTTTTCTATACATAAATTATATTTGCAATTCAATCATTCAGTGTAAGAACTGGAACTGTAATTTACAAAAATACAATATTACTATGATTTTCAAGATATACATATATTGATACTCACTCTGACAGCTCGGGTATCAAATGGTTTTTCTTGTTGGTCACTCATGATTTCCGTTTTTAAAAATAAAACTCCACTTCGTTTTTAAAGAAATGCATAAAGAAATCTAGAAGTTTATAGTTGAACGGATTCGCAGTTTTAATGGTGATCATAACCTAGAAATTGTTTTACACGTCAAAATCTTTAAAGATCTGCATTTATGGCATACTTTAAATAAAATTTCTTGAATAATACTTTTCTACATATACTTACGTACTTAAGAGATATAAAAACTTTATACATTGGCCATATCAATACGCAAGAAGTAATTAAAAAATCGGCACTATGTACAAACAACCCGCAACGACGCTGCAACAACGCCGCAACAACAATATATAACAAACTTTCAAAACTTTTAGTTCCTTCTATCGCCGCACGTGTCGCATCGTCGCACAATAATATAACCTCAAAACTCGAGAAACACGTGCGCACATGAAAATGTGTTTATTATTTAATTGCAATAAAATACATTTGAAAACTTTATTTTTATCTCTGAATAGCAGTGTATGAGAAATTGTGTGAAAAATGAAGAAGAAAGGTTATAACTGGAGAGCTCGAGAAGCTGGTGATGTCAAAATCGACAACTCTTCTACCAAAAACGTAACGTAAAATTACCCCTTAAATTGTAAATAAATATTTTTAATGAATACTGTTTTAATTTGTTTTCTATGTTAATATTTATATAAATAGATTGCTTTGGATATTAAATATCGTGAAGATGAGTTCGATGACTGTAATGTCTTGGCACTTCCAAGCAAGAAGAGGAAAACCGAAAATAAAGCGAAAAAGTTGACTGTTACTCGTCTTCTTTCTAAGAAAAAACGAAAACAATTGGAAAAGATTGCTGATAAGAAGAAGAAAAAACAAAATGTAAGTAAACATGGATCCAACAGTTTTAATAGATCATTTCAAAAATAATTAATAAATAAATATACATTTTGAGAATAGAGAGCAACTTTGGACAATAACTTGGCTGAAGTTTCTGTCTCTAAAGAGGAGTTGAAACAGTATGTTTCACTAACTACTGTGCAAACAAAAGGTCTCAAACGATATTTGAAAGAGTCTGAGATATCAGAGACAGATAATAGACCGGAAGAGCACAACGATGATGAAAACACGATTTCAATAAATACTTTAAAAGGTGCAAAGAAAAGACGATTAGCTCTTGTCCAAGAAGCTAAAGTGGGAAATGTTTCATCTAGTCCTAATGTACTCGGTTTAGAAGTAAGTAATTCATATGTTAAATATTTTAAAACTTAACTGTTTTGTATTTGAAAAGTTACTAGCAGTTAAAATACGAAAAGGCAATTAAATTAACATTATATCTGTAACTCAGGAATCTAGTGAGAGTGATAGTTCATCTTATGAAAGCGATGAATCGACAAATGAATCGCCTGATGAATCCTCAATACCTGAAAAGGTAGTAGAAATCGAAGAAGAAAAAAGCAAGGATATTGTTCCTTCTGAGAAAAAATCTGTTGAGCTCCAAAACAAAATAGAAAGCAAAAGTGAGCCTAAGAAGGATAATATCAAGGTAATTGAAGTTGAGAGAAAACCAGCAGTTTTCGTCAGCTTAACCCGAAAGCCGGAAATTCAGGAAGCCAGATTGAAACTTCCGATTTTAGCTGAAGAACAGGGAATTGTGGAAGCTATTAATGAAAATCCTTTTGTCATTATCACTGGGGAAACTGGAAGTGGTAAATTAATTCATTCATTACAAATCTTCTTATAATACTTTGAAAAATTAAATAATCCATTATTCTACCATATTTTAATTTTTATAGGAAAAACGACACAAGTGCCACAATTTTTATATGAAGCTGGTTATGCGGAAGGTAAAATTATCGGTGTAACAGAACCCAGAAGAGTAGCTGCAATTTCGATGAGTAAACGAGTAGCAGAGGAGATGAATCTGTCTGAGAAGGAAGTTTCTTATCTTATTCGATTTGAAGGAAACACAACTCCTGAAACTAAAATAAAATTCATGACTGATGGAGTTTTGCTAAAAGAAATACAAACCGTAAGTTTTGCTTATTTAATAAAATTAGTTGTATTAAATAATAAATTAAAAAAATCAGTCAAAATGAAAAAAAAAACTTTTTCTTTTTACTCTTTCAGGATTTTCTTTTGAAAAAATATTCAGTGATTATTTTGGACGAAGCCCACGAACGAAGTGTCTATACGGACATTCTCATTGGTTTCTTGACACGAATAGTCTCTTTACGAGCAAAAAAAGGTGATCCATTGAAAATGATAATTATGTCTGCGACGCTACGCGTCGATGATTTTGTTAGTAATCCTAAGCTTTTCAAAATAAAGCCTCCAGTTATAAATGTGGAATCAAGACAATATCCTGTAACGGTACATTTTAACAGAAGGACAAATGAGGACTATGTGAAGGAGGCTTTGCGTAAAGCTATTAAAATACATACTCAACTACCTGATGGTGGAATCTTAATATTTTTAACCGGTATGGAATTTTAACATGTTGTATACAATATATACTTAATCTAGAATGTATCTCAAAAATGTTTCCAAATTTAAGGTCAACGCGAAGTGAATTATGTGGTACGCAAATTGCGCAAAGCTTTTCCATATAGAAAGAAACAAGGCATAAAACCGAAAGAAGCAGTTAAGAATAACGAAGAAGCTGAAAGTGACGAAAACTCGGATGAAGAATTTTTTGCTATGAAGTCTCGCAGAAAATTAAAAGGAAAATCAAAAATTGTGGAATTACCTCGAGTTAGTTTAAATGCGTAAGTCTCGTTTTGGATATCAGATTATACCATTTTATGATACCAAGTAAATATTTAAAATGACTTTTTTGCTTTTCAGGTATTCTACGACGCCTACTGATGATACACATGATGATTTGATTGAAATGGCTGGCGATGGTATCGAAGATGACTTTGATGAAGACGATGATGAAGACGATGGCATTGATTTAAATGGGGTGACAAACTTTGAACCTCTGTGGGTCTTACCCCTTTATTCTTTGTTATCAAGCCAAAAACAAGCAAAGGTTCGTGCTTTTTATTCAAAAAAAGAATATTCCCTTATTTAACGTTTTTAAAACTACAATTTTTCTTTTGGTTTTACAGGTTTTCAAACCACCTCCTGAAGGATATCGTTTATGCGTCGTTTCTACTAATGTTGCAGAAACTTCTTTAACGATTCCAAATGTGAAATATGTTGTAGACAGTGGACGTTGCAAAACTAGGTTGTATGATAAAGTAACTGGCGTAAGCACGTATAAAGTAACATATGCAAGTAAAGCAGCTGCAAACCAGCGTTCTGGTCGTGCAGGAAGAGTCGGTCCTGGTCACTGCTATAGGTTTGTAATGAACTCAGTAATTACATTGAAAAATTATTAGGCTAAAAATTTGAATATAAATATAATGTAATATAAAATACTCTTTCTTATCTGCAGGTTGTACTCTTCAGCAGTATTTAATGATCAGTTTGAAGCATTCAGTGAGCCGGAAATTCGTCGGAAACCTGCGGACGATTTACTTCTGCAATTGAAAGCTATGCACATCGATAAAGTTGTAAACTTCCCATTCCCAACAAATCCAGGAGACGAACAGTTAAAAACGGCTGAAAGACGGCTGTGCTTACTAGGAGCTCTAAAACAAAATTCACTTAGCGAACCGGGTAAATTTCTTGTCAAGCAAATTTGAAACTTGTGTCTGCTAGAGCAATTACAATTTCTATTTGATTTATCTAGATTCTTATTCGGCGAAAATCACCGAACTTGGACGGACTATTGCAGCTTTTCCAGTTGCACCGCGTTACGGAAAAATATTGGCCCTTTCGCATCAACATAATTTATATGCTTATACGATTTGTATAGTAGCAGCACTCTCAGTTCAGGAACTGCTGATGGATTCTTTCGATAGAAATAGTCAGTTGGCACAACGACGTCGCTTCTGGGCTGGAACCGGTAACAGCTTACTCCTAGGTAAGTAATTATTAGTATTATTATAACACAAATTTAATTTAATTCAAAAAATTTCATATAAATTAAATAAACTGTTATTTTCAAAGGGGATCCAATGGTTTTGTTGAGATCTGTGGGTGGAGCTGAGCACGCGGCTTCGAAAGGAAATTTATCCAAGTTCTGTGAAGAGTACGGTTTACGAGAAAAAGCTGCCCTTGAGGTCAGAAAATTGAGGCAACAACTCACCAATGAGATTCTCTTGAATGTACCGGAATTGGATCTTAATATCGATCCTGAGTACGCTTTATAACCGAATTTAATTAAGAAAAATTTAAATGTAAATTCTGATTCTGAATTAAGAATTTTTCATTTTCAGAATGGCCCCTCCAAATGATATGCAGGCTAAATTGCTTCGGCAGCTAATTCTTGCTGGAATGGTTGATCAGGTAGCTCGTAAATTTTCCTCTGAGGAAATAAACCAAGGGGACGACAAAAAGAAATTGAAATACGCCTACAAGTAAGATATTTTAATATTTTATGTTAATGATTATGAATTAGCACGTTATTTTGTGGATTTTTTTTCTGTTTTCTCTTTTTAGAACTTTAGAAATGGAGGATCCAGTGTTTATGCACTCTTCGTCTGTTCTTCGAAAAGAATCTCCTGAATGGGTAGTCTATCAAGAAGTTTATGAAACAAATAAGATTTATATGAGGGGCGTTACTGCAATTGATCCTGAGTGGCTGCCAACTTTTGCACCTGATTTGTGCAACATGAGCGAACCCTTGGTTGATCCTGCTCCCTGGTATGAAATTCAATTTTCTGAAAGTTAGAGAGACCACGTAATCAGATATTCTTACAATAACTGTTTTTATTCTTAGGTATGATGAGGAAACTGGAGAGGTAATGTGCTACATGACTGGAACATTTGGGCCTGGAGGATGGGAGTTACCGAGGATGCAATTGATATACCCGAAGAATGTTGACGGTGTTAAATGGTTTGCTAGATTCCTTCTGGAAGGAAAAGTGTTTCCAAAACTGAAACGATTTGTTAAGTCATTATTATCAACGCCTAGCAATATTAATGCAACATGGGCTAAGATAATGCCTCGTATTGAAACAATAACTAAGCAACTTCTATCAAGAGGTATTATGTCAAGAGAAAAACTCAAAGAAGAATGGTTAACCGACCAAAAGTGTAAGCTCATTTTTTTCAATGAAAATTATATTGTAAATGTGGCATAGAAATTAAAATGAATACTTTTTCTTACAGTTTTGTTGGACGCATATCAGATGTGGTTGCCCAAATCTGCATCCGGTCTTGCAGCTTCTATGTGGCCTCCTTTGTAATATCAACATATGTTATATTTATTTATGTTTGTAATTATTTGTTAAGGAAAATAAAAAAGTATTTTTTAAACTTCAATATCTTTTTGGACTTGAACTGTTAATTTATTTGGCAAAAAAATTTATATGAAAGTTTAACTGTTTGCTGAACTTAAGCAATTAAGTCATTGTATGGTTCAGAAATATTTCCAGTCATCACTAATTAATAATTAATATAATAACATTAAATTATAGAAACAAACAATTGCACGGAAAATTATTGTGCATAATTCACTAGAAAGACACAAAATATGCGGAATACGCAACAAATGCAATTTGAGATACTTAAATAAATACTACAGTCAATCCTAATAAATATAAATGAAATTAACAGGGTGGCCATTACAAATTTTTTAAAATTTCAGAAAAATGTTTAACTTGAAAAATCCCACATTCTATAATGTGTAATTTAAAATAATTGGATAGGTTTTTCACCTAAGAATTCAAAGGATTTTAGGTCAAGAGGTACATACACGGCGATTACTTGATTTGTTTCCTGATCGAAGGGCCACCCCGATTTAGGAACACGATGGCACAAACTAGATTTTGACATAGGCTGCTTTTTCGAAGTAGCTACCGATAGAGCATGCATTTAGTCTAAAATACTCTCCGTAGTTTACGTTGGACCTTATTCATGTTGAATAACGACAGGTTTCAACACGATGGTATTATCATACACTTTCTTCTTGTATTACAGGAATAAATACTGGAGTAAGAAGAAGACAAGTTCCAATTTCACTACTATCGAGGATTACTTGGCATAAATTCATTATTCTTCTTTTAGAGGCTTTTTGTCTTTCCTCTTGGCTAAATTAGTTTTGCAAGTCTGGTACACATTATTGAGATCAAATGCTGCCTTTACATTATCCTATAATAAAAGATAATATGTTTAAAATATTCAAATGCTGAAAAGGATATTAGTGATGTTAAACTTAGAGGGTATAAAGGTGAAGGACACGGAAAAAACTTACAAAAAAAAACATATGCAAGGGGGGTGCGTAATTTTTGGACAATCTTGTAGCTATATAAATACTTTAACTTACTATAGAAAAGAGAAATTTAACAAGTTTCCCTTTGTGGTCCGCGTAGGGTCGCCTGTCTATTTCTTTCCCCTCTTTAAAGAGAATTAAAGTTGGCAATTGTTTACTTGTACTAGCATCGCTGATATGGTATTTTGCTGCTGCATCTGGATGTCTTCCGACATCTACTTTTCCAAATTTGAAGTTATCCAATGCGAATCTAATGGAATAAAAATTAAATTTTAAAAATAAAATCAAATAAATTCCTGAAACATAAAATAGTATGTCTTACTCAGCGGATAATTGAGAAAATATTGGTGCAAAAGTCACGCAAGCAGGATTCCAAGCAGTGTAAAATGCTACCAGCCATGTAACTTTGGTATCACGTTGGAATTCTTCTTGTAAACTAGTCGCTCCTCTTAAGTAAGTCACTTTTTCGGGGCCTTGATACGTTGGTTCGGGTAACAACAAACCACATACTAAAGGAAAGAAAATTTCAGAGAAATTCGAAGATATAATTGTCAATTGTATAAAGATAAAAATTGATACGAACAAATACAGAGGGCTGCAAACAAGATTCCCATTCTTATGTCTGCGTAAAACCATAGAATCAAATTGGCTACTTTCGTGTAGACGAAGCTCGATGATAAATAATTAATCATCGTAACACTTCCAGCTTTCCGAGTTCTTATCATTATAACAATCATCAGAAAGAATAGGATTTCCGTTTCTCTCTGAAAAGTAAAAGTGTTTATATAGTCTTACTTAATAATAATAAATGATTATTTGAGCCCCTATATGACCGATACTTCTGATTATTTTTTCAGTACAAAAAAAAAACACTGAAAACTGTATTTTTATTATTTATAAATAAAAAAAAATAGAGCAATCGCACACAAAATTCTACGGCCTATAACCTCACTTTTAAAACTTACACCATCGAGTTCACATTCTCCTTGTCCTAGCAAATGACACACCATAGGAATTCTTTTCGAAACAAGATAGGACAAGCTCAGAAAAATGTTCACCAAATAATATGGTTTACGAAGCAAAACTAAATCTTTCTTGAATGACATTTTGTTCGTCGATATAATATAATCAAATGCTCTAATAAAGTGACACAACTTTCAACCCTCAACAGTATATTTTAATCCCTTCAATCGCACATAAATAACCTTTTAAATTGTCTCTACTTAGTAACAGTAACACTGTATGCAATTGAACAATTGGAATGATTTCATTGTGTATTAATCGTGGTATTAATTATGTCTTTCATCAGTGGCGTAGCTTACTCTAGGGAGGCCCTGCATCAAAATTGGGGCCCCCTGAAGCTCGGGGCCCCGTATCATTGATACGGCTGATACGGCGGTTTGCTACGCCCCTGTGCGCAGTTTAAAATGCTACAAATATTATTTTTATTGTCTATTATAAATAATGGCATCTCAATTTTTCTTTTTATTAAGATTCATGAATTTTGATCTAATGGATATTTTTATAAGTTAAAATGCATTATTTATAATAAACAATAAAGAAAATTTCTTTTAGCATTTTAAACTGCACGCGAATTGTAACGAGTTAAATGCCGAGTGCGACGCATGCGCAGTTAAGTAAGGGGCATGTGACCGGAAGTGCTGAAAGTTGAACGAATTAGAAATTTGATCCGTGCAAAAATAAGCATTCATATTGAATTCTGTAATTTATAAATGCAATTTGTTTAAAATTGAAAAAACTTTAATTTGAATAATCGTCAATTTCTTAAAAAAAAAGATATTGAATTATGTTATTAAAATACTTTGGACATTCTTAAGATTAAAATGAAATACAAGAAATAAAGTAGGAAAATAAACTGTCGGTGAAATTGCTTTAATTTGTATTTATTTGTCACCTAATACACTATTATAATAAATATTATCATGTGCAATACATAAAGTGGTGTATTTACACAGGCATTCTGCTTCGAGGCCATACTTTTACGTATTTGTATCATCTTCAAAATTCTAAAACTCAGAACATTTTATTTGATTTACCACAATAAATTTTTACATTCTATACATTTCGACGCTTCCTAAAACTTTTATCGAAACATCACTCGCACATGCGAAAGGGCATCCAGTCTTGAAAAAAATCTCGTTACTTATTTAATAATTTGTCGTTATTATCATTAACATCGTCATCATTATCACTTAGAACTCTACCGACTTTTGAGAATTCAATAATAATAATAATTAGTTCATCGACATATATAACGTATATTATTAGTGAGATCAATAAGATTTCTTTTATTAACGTTACATTTATACAAAGTCGTATCGTGGAGGTTACTCCTCTAGTTTCTACATACATCTTTATTCGTCATAATATTTGGTATTACTTGTTAAACGTAAAACTTACATGCTTCTATCGCAGATGCTTCATAATCTTAATTTTTACCTTCACCTCCTGCGCTTCTTTATTCTGGATAATTTGATTTCGCTCAAATAAAACGAAAAAAACTTGTTTATTGACTTTCGCTTTTTTTCCAGGTATTCACGCCAGTTGCGGTTTTGATTCAAAGCTCTTCCGCTGTTGACTGTTTGCTGAATTTCCTGGAATATATACTACATAGGAATAATTACAAATAAATTTTTCCCTTCGAATTGATTCATAAAAATGAAAACTTATGCTTCAAACAATCACCTGATCCTATAGAGGGGTTTCTTTTCTTGCTTCAGCTTTCCACTGGAATCCATTCACTCGTGTAGTTATCGGTTTGTTTCGATTCGTCGCGTTTTCAATTCCATTTCTAACTCCCGCCACTAATCTCATTGCTGGGTTAGAAACTAACCCATTTCGCTTTGGTTTTACGTTGCTGGCACTGAAATACAAATGGTAAATATTTTAAATTTCACATACAAATTTAAATATTTATTGAACTAAAGCACATATAATTTGGTTTCAATATTACCTTCCAGAAATATGTTCTGGAGTGTGTTTTACATTCCGACCAACGCCGGCTCCGCTATTCCCTAAAATAATTCTCATATGAGTATCACGCGTGAAGTGAGTATCGGCTGAATTCCTTTTCTCTTCGTGTCCGTTTTTCTTCTCCTTCCCAATTCCCAGGCCTAGCATCTCGTTCGTTAGTTCAAAAGGTTTCGTCGCATCGTTTCTTTCAATGATTTCCGTCTTGATGTTTATAGGCTCATATATCGCAGAAGTATGGTTGTATCCTCCACCTTGAACTTTATATTGTATGCTTTGGTTCCCGGTTAAAAGGGAAACACCAAGCTGACTCTGAATGACGCTCGCCGCAGTTTGTGCACTTGGAGGACTCGTATTCGTCGGAGAATATGGGATAAGGCTGTCACTCAAGGGCGAATGAGGAGGAGATGCGTAAATAGGACTCTGCGGCTCGCTTTTTAAGGGCGAGAGCAGTTTACTCAGAGGTCGACTTTTGACTCCTCGAGAACATTGTTGCAATTGCTGGGTGAAAGACAGCGGCGCCTTCATTGGAAAAAAGAAAAACTTGAAAAATCTTCTTCTCGAGAGTTTGTATCATCATAGATAAAAAAAACTCGTTCTAAAAACTTACCTTTATCACTTGGTTGACCATAGAATTCGGACCGAATTTCCCTTGGTCACTTTTCGTGCTTCCGGTTAAGTTACTGCTGGATTTGCTATTGCTGGAATTGTTACCCAAGGAGACACAACTTCTTCTTTTTGTAGAATCCGGAGATTCTGCAGGACTGTATTGTGTGGAAAGGGGATTTAAAATTGCAGAGGAGGGTTTGGTCTCGGCGGTCGAATTCGATGTAACGGATGTTGCACTGCTACTTCCACCTAGATCGAATAGATACAATTAAATAGATTTATTGACCCTTCATGATAAATTAGATAAATCGTAATAGTTTATAAACGAACCTCCATTAATACCTGGCCTTAAACTTCGTAGATTCGCTGAGTGTTCTTCAAGCAATCTTACGACAGTATCGTGTCCACTTTTGGCAGCAACTTTAATAGCATTTCTGCCACAGTGATCCGAATGATTTGGATCTGCTCCGTGGTTCAACAAAGCTCTTACACAATGTTCATGTCCTTCTTGAGCTGCGATACCTATTAAAAATACGTTTAGTTTTTATCCTAATAAAACATTTATACTATTTATAGATACGTAATGTCAATTTTTTTTTATGTTTCAATACCTAAAGCAGTTGCTCCTTGATTACAAGTGTGGTCAGGAGTTGCGCCGTGTTCCAAAAGTAATCTGACAATTGCTGCATGTCCTTGCCAAGCTGCAGAATGAAGTGGTGTCCTATTTTCATTGTCGCAAGCGTTTACACTGGCACTGCCTTCGGTCAATAATAGAGCCACCATTTCTACGTGACCTTGCCAAGCGCTCACATGAAGTGGAGTTCTTCCCTGAAATAGATAATTTTTATGCTTAAAATAAATATTCATTGTTTAATTCAAATAATCAATTAGAATTGAGGTTTTAATTAAAATTATTGACTCACCTCAGAATCTCTGCTTTCGACATCGCAGTGTGCATGTTCAAGCAGAAACCTAGCCATCGCCAATCTATTTTCCAGTGCAAGAATATAAAGCGTACTTCTTCCATCGGCATCTTTGGCGTTAACGTCAGCAATATGTATTAAAAGAACCTTCACGGTATCGTAATGTCCTTCCAGAGCCGAGAGTCTGCAAAATTCAACAAGAGACCATAGAGCGATTTCACTTCAAACGGAAACCTTTTATTTCAAGACGGTAACAAGTTTCCTGATTTTACCTTAACGCGGTCTTTCCGTCGTGGGCGTGCTGATCGATGGGTGCACTGTGCTGTTCCAATAGTCTTTCCACTAAAGCGGTATGTCCTTCTTGCGCAGCAAGCATGAGCGCGCCCTTTCCATCATTGTCCGCTTCATCTACCTTGGCTCCTGCCTCCAGCAAGGCTTCACAAACGTCTACGTGCCCTTCGAAAGCTGCGTAGTGCAGTGGCGTCCAACCGGAATTATCTCTGTGTTGCTCGTCTAGACCTGAAATTACTTCAAAATTAGAAAAACAAATTCCAGGCAGAGATACATTTCTTATTTTTGTTTTCATAATTTTTTCTTACAAATAATATTAAAATATCCTTCTTTCAATATCATTCTTTCTTAAAGCTTCTTTCTTGAAGCTTCTTTCTTTAAACTTCTTTCTTTAAACAATACCTTCTATTAAGAAAAGTCCTCTAACCGAATTCCTTTCAAAACACTGCAGAATGAAAAGAGGTTTTATCAAAGCTGGGAGACTCAAAGCAGATAACGATCTCGCTTTCCAAGAAAAAAAAAGTTAATGCAACGGTTAGCACAAAGGCGAACAAGCGCCATGAATCAGTTTAGAGATGTTTCTTTCAGAACTATCTCTTAATTCCGTATCGCGAATTAATTCTCAGAATATATTTCTATGGCAAAATTAATATTCAGAAGACCTACATTTATGAAAACTGGAAAGTTCCACTTGCACTGATCTGAATGAGAATATGAAAATATGTGGGTACCTCTGTCAAGAAGCTGTTTGACGACATCGGTGCCACCCTGTGCAGCAGCTACGCTGAGAACAGTTCTGCCCTCGTTATCTATGCTGTCGACGTAGCAACCCCAGAACAATAGTAGCGCAACGACGGACCCGTGTCCCATACTTGCGGCCGCCCACAATGGAGTTCGTCCAGTGGCATCACAGTGATCCACATCCGCCTCATATTCTAGTAATAATTCGCAGACATCCCTGTGACCCTCGAAAGCTGCGACCAATAAGGGAGTCATCCCGTCTTTATCTTGATGGTCCACAGCCGCTCCTCTTTCTAAGAGTATCGTCACAACCTGAAAGCAGATTTAAGTTTATTATTATCGTATGTATTTGAAATGAGTAAGATCAGTCGTAGAAATACAAGATCGATTAGGAAGAAAAATCGCCATGAATTATTGAAAAAATACTAAAAATGAAAGCAAATATCAAATTGAAATAATGTCCAATTGATCAAGGATATTAAATTTGAAGAAGGTCGTTTTAATATGATATAGGATGAAGGAGTCTGAAAAAGGGATTATGCTTAACAAGTTTAGTAGATAATTACTTTAGCGTAGCCGTGATTTGATGGGACGCATAATGCAGCTACACTTAGAGCTGTTCTTCCATCGCTGTCAGCGTGATCGATTTTCGCTCCGAAGTCAAGGAGATGCTCCACGATCTCACTGTGTCCCATGTAAGCTGCTGCGATCAACGCTGTTCTTCCTTCATCGTCAGTTCTGTTGACGTCAGCGCCGTGTTGCAAGAGTGCCTTGACGATGTCCTCGTGTCCTCCCCAGGCCGCCGCCCTCAAAGCCGTTCGCTGATCCCAATCCGCACAGTCTACCTTCGCCCCATGTTCCAAAAGCTGCTCAACCACCTAATAACATTCAGGATATTCAAAACAGTGTCTCCTATCTCTCTCATGCAACGCAAGCAAGTTTAACATAAGATTCACGGCATGAGATAAGTTTGACTTTTCATAGACGAGTGCAATTTTCAGCGAAATTATAGATCGAGAATTGCTTTGAACGCTAGCAAACCTAATTTAAAAATTTTTCAATCACAAGGTTGCTATTATTAGTCACTGTAAAAGCACCTTTGTATGTCCACCCCAAGCAGCAGCTCTCAAAGCTGTCCACCCATCACAATCCGCATGATCGGCAGAAGCTCCTGCAGCTAAAAGAACCCTAACTACATCTGCGTAACCATGTCTTGCTGCCAAATTTAAAGGCGTTTGTCCATGACGATCGGTAGCTTCCAATTTCGCCTGAATTACAAAAAGCGTTTCATGATCTTTAAAACTATCCTTTATACAATTCTCTATTGATTTTTTAATGAAAAAAGAATGTTAGTTAAGTAAAATGTAGTTTTTCCCACCTGAGGACATGCAGTCAAGGCCAATTCCAACAATGATGCATTTCCATCGGCAGCGAGTGTGTGTAAAACAGTTCGTCCACATGAATCTGCTTGATTGATATCTCCACTCTCCCCAAGTAGTTCTGTCAACGGTTCGCCAGGAGATTCGTCCATAGGGCTCACATCTTGTGAAACCTTTTTCGCGAAAGAAAAAAAAGACTGTAAGTAGCTTCCTCTACTTCTACTTCGCATCTCTATTTACAAAATAATAAAGAGAAGGTGAACTACATCGAGGTGAACTTCGATGTAGACTAGATTTTGACTGAATCTTTGTGACTGCGTCGACCATCACAATTTATAATGAACCAATACATTGTTAAAAAGAATTAACTGTGATAGCTTATCTTATCTCGGCCGGGAAGAATAATGTGCAATGCACTGCATGATTAATTCGTTTATGCGTACGCAAATACGGATAAAGCTTCGGAAAACAAATTTTAATCGTAGTGATAACAGTTTCATGAATGGCTTTGTCTCAAACAGTAGCAAAACCTTGACGAGTTGATTTATTGAGTTTACCTTGTTAGGCGAATCAACTGAAAAACGAAGAATGGAGAAATGAATCAAATTAATATTTTTATCTATTTTAGTATTATATCTACCTGACTAGAAGAAACGACTTCTTTACTGGCTTCGTCTTCGCTTGTTTTTTCAGAGGGTTTAGCTCCAGCATCTATCAGAAGCCTGAGTAGTTTGGTATCCTGTCTAGGCCAAAGAATGCAATCCGAGCTATCCAGATAGCACTCTTGAATCGGTGCACCACTTCCGATCATCCATAGTACTTGAAGGGTGTGAATGTCCAGGGTGCAGCTCGAAGTCCCGACTGTAGGCATCGCTCGCTGAAGATGCTGTCCCAAAACGCAGATTTCATCAGCGCTCAACTGACGAGCTCGCAGAGTGTAATAAATTGCGAGCATGGCATGACCTTCTATAGCTGAACAGAGATATTTTTGCGTACAATGTTTCACGTCGAGGAGCCATTCGGCAAAGCTATGATGGAATAGCATTAGTGCTCCAGCTCTCGAAACCGATATGACCTGTAATAAAATAGAAAAGATAACATTTTAAAGAGTATTTTATTGACGGTGGCTTTTGATAAATGTAACTCACAATTTGAAAGTATAACTTTTCTTCAAAAGGTATTCAAAGCTTCATCTTTCTTAAGAAAGAAAGCATTTTGTTAATAAAACTGGGCGATAGACATTTGACAAGGATACAAAAGAATAATACCAACCCTTCTGAGCAGATGTAGTCGTCGATTGAAGTCCTCTTGAGTAATACTGCTGTTAGCGGTCTTGACACACTCATAGAGTGTTTCCTGGGTGATTGGCAGCTTGGCGGCTAGTATGACGTTAAGTAGAGGTTGCACCTTTGCAAACTGCTTCCTACTAAAGAGTCTCTGACACAACCAGAGGTAAAGTCCATTTAAGGTTCCCGGTATTTCCCTGACCTCTCTCAGCACGATGAAATTCTCCGAGACCCCATCAAGGACTTTCTCCAAGTACAGAAAGCATCCATTACTCTTAATATGCAATTGATTCAGCATCTCCGCAGTGTCCCTTGAAATATGTTGTCTAAGCGTATCTTCCTGATCAAGTCTGGCCAAAATATACTGCTGGACATCCCTAACAACCTGTGACTTCCTCAAGTCATCCAGGGATATCTTCCTAAATCCAGTGAACATTCTCGAGATAGTTTTGCTCTGCCTCCTCGCAGTACAAACTAGCAGAAGCCACTGCGGGAATAAATGATGGTGATTGGCAAGGAGTTCAGCGATAGTCCTACTCACACCATCATTTTCTCTTCTCGAGTCTCTTGTTCCTGACTGAGGTGGACTTAAGACCTGGCCTTCATCTATCGAGTCGACCAAGAGGAAAAGGCAATTTTTAGGTGGCTCAACTTCCAATAAAGGGAATAGAAGAGCCTTTTTGAGAGCATCGTCTGGATCCCTATCGACAACATCTGGTTGCAATGCCGCCTGGATTTCCGGATCAGTCCTCAGCTTCTCAGCATAGGCTTCGACTACTGACTCTCTCCAGGACAGTGGAGCCGAAGAAGTCGTTGTGGTACTATGAGTTGGGGAGTTGGGTGACGACAAATGGATCCCCTCGGTGCTAGCTTGCAAAAGTTGCGCTACCATCGACCTGACGAACTGAGCTGGCGAGAGAGAAACTTCACTCCTCGCTTGACAGAAATGCCTGGCTAACAATCTCCTGTTCAGGGACCTCTGATGTCTTCCACTCGCTCCTTGGGATGGCCAGGCTAACTCAGCACAGAGAGCGGTTTTTCCACTTCCTGGACCTCCCACGATCAGAGCTCCACATGTTTTGGAAGCCGGTCTTTGCTCCAAACAGTGGGAGAGTTTCGTAAATGCCCACTCTCTGCAAAAGAATCTCTTCTTCTCTATCACAGGCGCTGCCATTTTTCCTATTTTTATAGCTTATTTACTTCAAATTAATTCTCCACATTCATGTGGATTCATATACCCTCGTTGTCCACGTTAACTGGCCAAGATAAAGTGATAAACTGATTTTTATTGATTCGTTGGATACTGATTGTTAGGCGATAACGGCGATGGTGGTAGACTTCTTGATTAAAAGGAGATCTCTCGAGTTCACCGCCAAATTGATTTTACGAACCGTTAGCAAAGACACGTCGATCGGAGCCCCGGGGGGCTCTGCAGCTTCCTCGGCCTCCATTCAGATCTCTCATCGCCTCGTTGCAGTCAACCTGCAAAATCTGTTCTCTGGATGCATTTCAGCTGAAACAGACAGACCAATGCTCGGTTAGTGTGGATATATCACCTTGGGGAGATTGTGTGTTTATGGCAGTATGAGCAGGAGGAACTCAATTTTTCTTAAAAAGTCCAGGAGGATGAGGAACTTCCCGTGGGATTGAGACGTGTCTTTAATTTTAAACGTGCAGTACTTTGAAGGATTTCAAGTATAGAGATTTTTAAAGCATGGTTTTCAAATGGTTTTCAATGAATTAAAAATAATAGAAATGCTTCTGGTATTAACTTTATATGTCTTTCACGATCAACACTATAGTTACACATTTTTTTGACTAGTTCTCTAATTATTTAAGAAAATTAAAACGAACGGTGCTGCCAGCAGGATTATTATTTCCGCGAATATTAATCACGGAATTCATGGCCCGAGGCAAGAGAAATTAGTGATCAAGGTTGTGATAATATTACAAATGTGATTCATCGCGATTAGTCTATGTTTACGTTAGCAAATTCCAGAGAATTATCAAAATTCTTGGACGAAGAAAATTATCAGAATTGAAGTAATGTCTGCATGCTTGGTAATTGAAATATTTAATATTATTCCAATAAATTTTAAGACAACCTAGAATCTAGGATTAATCAAAGTTCTTCCTCATGCTGTGTTTGATAATAATTGCAGAGAGGTGGGCAGGCGAAATTACGAGAACCATTACGCAAAAGCGAGAGTATAATGATAAACCAGTTCCGCTAATGAGAGAGAACTGGAAACTTATCTAGTCGTAATCCTTACTTCCGCAAGGTCTCATACTGAAAATTCATCTCTCATTACAGAGAAGACTGATAAAAAGAATTCTAAATTTTTGTGTGAACGAATCATAAAAGCAGAATGGAACATGATGCATTCAAAGAAATCCTTCTAGATTTCTGATCGTTTGATTCATGTTTTTTAATTCTTCCATTTTCTTAAAAGCATATATCATGATAATAATGATGATAATGTAAGGTAATGATGTAAGGATTTGTTTATTTCGTTTATTGACATGCATTATTATAATCTTAACTATATGACAATAAATAATCAATAAAATTAATTAATACAATTAATACCACCAATCGTTTAATTAAAGTTTCTTTAATAATCACTAATTGCATTAGTCATTAGTGCCTAGTTAACCCAGACACTTATCAGTATCAAGCATAATTTACTGGTAATAATTATCACTCGTGCAGTGAATTACGTCAGTCGGGCAGATATTATCCTTGTCACTGAATTTGTTACGGGTTACTGAACTTATAAATATTATATATAAAATATAGAAATTCAAAGGATGATGTCAAAAAATCAATTAATACATCTATATGGCTGTCGGAAAGAAATTCTGCTAATTAATAATGCATATAATTTATAATTGAGAAAGACAATTTTTATACCATTCAGTGATGATTGTATTCATTAAATCAAGATGCTTTAGAAGTTTTATTTACTAATTTTCTCTTGTTTTTCATTTTTTACACCTGTACAGCTTGATTTGACTTTCAAGGGAAATATGTACACAGATATGTATATATACAAACGAATAGTAATTATCGTAAGAATGCTGGGCGCATTTCTACTTTTTTTTTCTCGCTCAGATTAAGGTCGCTCTCGAGATTAATTAAAGCAATTTGTTACTAATTACGTCTATCGCGAATTTCCACCAGCTCAATTCTCTCTCTCTCTTGACCTGTTAGCGCTACCATTTTTTTCATCTTGATTATCTGCATTAGATTTCAAGTGTATGTATTTTTCAATAAAAAAATCGAGCAGTCAAATAAAAATAAAGAAGTGTGTAGTTTAAACGATACCAATTGGTATCATTATAAAAATAATTGCAATTGGTATCCATAGTCAAAACTATAATAAATTAATAAATATTACCAATTTCATAAAAAGAATGATTAAAATGGGGTAGCCACAAGATTTAATGATTAAAAGCATAAAAAGCTTGAAAATATTAAAATTTGCTATTAAGAGTATAATAAGTGAAGTTCTTCCTAGAAATTCTATAGGTAAGAGATTGCAGACTTTCTTCGCAGTCATTGTCGCTCGTTTAGAATCGAAGATAGAATCGATTGACAGGAGAATAGACGAATAGATAGACCAAGGAGGTCAAACTGTAAAGTTCGTGACTGCAAAGGAGATTCATCAGCTATCGGTGAGGCAACCAAGCTTCTTCGCAATAGGAACGAAGCAAGGAGAATGCTTGGAATATGAAGTGAACACACCAATCGCCCTAAAATGAAAGCGGTTTCTAACAATAGCAGCTCAAATTCCTCGATCGAATGAATCAAGTCTTGCAAGTTACTCTTCCTGTTCGGAGCAGTTGTTCCACTTCAGAGGAAATTCACTAAGGAGTGAAGGGCTCATTCCCCTTTCTTATACACTCTCAAAATCATAAAATTATTTACGTTTTATGTCAGATTATATAATATCACTTTTGCAGAGATCTTATTACTTCAAATAAAAAAGATACATATAAAGTGGTTCACCTCAGATTCACCCTGAGTTCTTGCCTTAATGTAAAAATCTTGTTTTTATTGAGTAAAGAAGATCGAGTGTAAAAAAGAGTAAACTTTCTAGAAGGGAAGAAATATCTCCTCGGAAAGATCAGATTCTCTCTTAGGACTTCATTAGTCATTTCAATAAAGACACATAAGTCGTTCAAGTATCCGACAGCGTCAGCCTGTCTGAAATAATCAGATTCTGCTAATAATTAAGATAATTCTGCTATAATCCAGATTTTTATGCTGCAGTTTTGACCTCAGTTTTGACCAATGCCAAACGATGTGCTGCAACTATTTTATAACGATTGAAAAGTGAGGGAATTTATATTTATATAAAGTGAAACAATAAAAAAGGTCTTCCTGTGTATTAAAATTGATAAAGATGACGTCCATTAATTTAAATAATTGAGACTCACTGTACTATAAAAGGTGCTTTTTAAATTGTTCCGTGAACAAAGTGTCAAAGGCAGGTAGGTTGGCTATATCGATTTCCAATTATAGACTTCAATTTCCTTGGCCTTTGTAAAATATTAAAGAGATTTGAATTTAAATAACGACAAAAAAAGCGGAAGGCGAGGAAACACAGGCAACGAAAAAAGTTGGGGGTTGATAATGCTATAAAAAATTATTAAGACGTACATATATATATATATATATATATATATATATATAGGCATGATCGAACGAGGCCAAAATATAGAGAAAGAAATTGTATATTCGAGAGGGTACAAATGTATAACAAAAAATTTTCCCTGGCCTTTATTTCCCTAGGTAATAATTTAACATGTTTTGAAATTTAATTATTAAAAAAATGAGCGAAACTTGAAGATTATAGAAGAAATGAAATTTGAAGAAATTCGAAATGCATTCAATGAATCTGAATTAATGACAGTGCCATAATGTTTTCTTCACTGTAAGTTAGCTTCATAAGTACTCCCGTCTTGAGCTGAGAGTAAATTGCTCGTATTGCCATTAACCCTGTATGACCTTCTATAACTCGAGGGTGGCATTCCACATGCCCGTAAATTTTTATCGTTGCCTTTGGCCCCGAAGCTGCATTCAGTAATTGTAACATTGGGCTAATGGGTAATAACAATGATGGCGAAATTTCACCCTTAGGGGTGGAGCTAAATTAATTAGATTCGCAATTGATTAGTGGTTGAATGTCTGAACGTTCAAATAAACGAATTTTTGTATTGATTGAAAATAATTCTATCATTATTCCAATTCTATAATAATTCCATAATAATTCGATCATTTTTTAATCTATATATTTTTAATTTCTCAATTATTACTTCATCAATTGTAGAATTTAATAAGTTTTAATTAGAATTTGGAAATGATTAGAAATCCTTTGAGACCCGAGTTTCTTATTTTGTTTCTTTTACGAGAAAATGGTTCAAGCATTATGTATTATATCAAATCTGGAGACTGATATTTTGCTGACCAGAATACTGAATAGAACCTTGTCTACCGAATATCGAGTGGATACGATATCGCCTAGAAAACGTGTATTAGAATAACTCAACCCTTGTTATCCCTATACCCATTTACGGAACTCTTATTTTTTATGGCACTGTTGTATATGAAACTATAGTATAAAAGATAACCATTGTAAAAGCAGTAAGCTTATTTATATACAGCTGGAATTCGGAATAATCGACAATTTTTAAAAACATCAATGCTTTAAACTTTAAAGTTTTGCAGACGCTACTTTAAAAATTTTCTAAACTTTTCATAAAAAAAATAAAATTGGGTTAAAATCAAATTCTACCACAATCCAGCTATTAAAACAAAAACCATTGCAAATAAAATCGACATAAACCAGGAGAAGTGCCTGCAGCATACATAAAAATCATTGAAGGGCTTCCTGCTGCTAATATCATAATAGTTTGTGGGCTGAACTTTCATAACACTTTATTGTCATAAAAGCGATTGAGATCCTCGAATGATGGAGGATATAAACGCAATAACTTAAAAGCTTATAGCACACTCATTAGAGAATATCTCTATTCCTACGTGCAAATTCGATAATGGCATAATTATGCGTGATTGAATCGCTTAAATTTCATTATAGAGCCTACGTAGATTGGACCAAATACTCGCCTCTAATGTTTAGGAGCAGTTAGGTATTATATTTTATTAAAGGACGCGGATTCCACATAATTGGTATTATTACCTTCAATTTAATTCTGATTGAAATTTCTGTGAAATTAATAGGCAGCGTCAGTTTTCAGAGATTTCCCAGGCTTTTTAAAAGTTTTAAAATTCTTTTTAAAGCTTTTTAAAACCTCGAAATGAAAAGAATGAAGCACTTTAGGGGAAGAGAAAATTTCTTTAAAAACTACTCGTACTGGAAATTCATTAAATTTTCAGTGTATACCATCAAACCAACACTTTTATTTTTCGTGAAATTTTAAGGGATTTCAAAAGGTTTGCAGGAGATTTAAGGGGTTTTAAAGAATTTTTAATGTTGTCCTGGAATTTTGAGGAATTTTTTTAAAAAAGGATATAGTGAGACTCTGTTTAGGGCTTATCAATTTTTACTATAGAAATTCAACCCTCGAATTGCATTCCGATAGTGGAATAATCGGAGCGTTTCGCGAGGTATAGGCGTCGATAAAGTCGATAGGTCGCGCACGTGCCATCTCGTGCAAGGAGCTAATCCACACCGCACTGATGCGATGTGCTGGAACTGACTTGTACGACCAAGGATAGATAAGTATGATTACAGTGTTGGGCGTCAAAGGATAAAGCATAGTTACGAAATAAAAAATATAGGAATAGAACATTGCAGTACTGTAGATTCATCCGCAATGCGGCTTAAAAGGCTTGGCATGAGAGTCGATCGGTATTGTCTATACACACAAACGTGCTCGAAAACCGCTCAAAGAATATAATTTCAAATCGATATATATGTATATAGGTGTATAAATGCAGGTACACAAAATTCCTTACACGTATATTTACCGAAAGAAGAAACTCTGAAGCATTTCGCTAAAATATTTCAGAAAATGTGTTAATTGTAATGTTTGAAAATAACTTTTCTGTCATAATCAGGTCGAATTTCCAATAATTTCCTACTTAGTAAAAGTTCAACTTCAGTTAATTTTCATCTCCTTCGAACGAACTGAAATAATTGCATGCCGGTCTGAGCGAAAGTGCTGAGGACTTTTTAATTGATTTTCGAGGGACAGGCCTGGGTTTTCAGAAGGTGACATATAAAAAAACGACACAGATTAAAACTGAAACTGCAAGAACCCTAAACCGCTCGATTCTGCATTCGACTGTTGTAAAGCTTTCACGAAACGAGACTATAGAGAAATCGCCCAAGCACATTTCATTTTTTAATACATATATCCCCTAACTTTTTCCATTATCATCGTGACTTAACACTTTTTGTTTGACTATCGAATCATTTAGTTATTTTTTTTTGAATGGGAAGACTATAATTAAAGCTAAAACGAGCCAGAGAGATAACATTGCTCTTATGGTAGCAATTTGACGTATAGTTTATACGTCAAATTACATTGCGAAATGACGTAAACAAGGTCTTAAGAAAAAATAATAAAAAATTAGATTCGCTATGATTCATCCTTGAAGACACTTGTCAGTGAAAATGTATTAGAAGCTTATTGGTTCAAGGTAATAATCCTAGTTTCCTATAAATGTTGTGCAACATTTCTTGCTTAGTGGAAATACAAAGATATTCTTAAAAAGTGCATCTATACTGTAAAAATGTGTATATTCTATTTTGTATGTATTCTATTTTGAAACCACAATTTATAATGTTCGATGCAGGTACGAGAAATGGAATAGAAATTCTGAAAGAGGCGGAAATACCTTCACTGTTTGAGAGCTGACTCATTCAACGAAAAATCATCCTCGCCGGATTTTATTTCACGCACCTGATGTAGAATTCATTCCAGCGTATATTTCATGCATTCCTTGCACTACGAGCAGCGAGACGAAAAGATTTGAAACGCGGAATATCGCGTTTAATTAATGACTTGGCCTCTCGAAGCGTGAGTCATTCACTTGACGAAGTCAATGAAACACTTGTCTAATATGTGTATTTGTGACTTATAAGAACAAAGTAGAAATTTCTTAAATATGTATGTATAAATAAAATAGAAAAAATTGCTGTGTAGAAGGTTTATATAAATGCAATCTATATGTTTAAAATAATTTGATGAAGTATTCTTCAATTGTTCGTAGAGGTAATTGATTACTGCTGTCAAATGGTCACGATTGTTGTTACATACACCTGAACTGATAACAAGTGAAGTACAATGCACTATGATGTAATTTTGAATGCGAATAGTCGGCTGATACGTATCATACATTTACATGCATACATACACTGGATTCACAGTACCGATCAATGTCAAATTTGCATTTCTCTCCAAACCGATGAGGCTTATCGAACATTACCAGAATTTGCTTAAGAGTGATTTAGCCGGTAAAGTTTAATCACCCAGCCATACAGACAAACGTGCAATGCAATAAAATGTAAATCAGCAAAATGTACAATTGCTATTATTTCTATTTTATTAGAGATTCACAAGGGAATTCCGGTATAATAATTCTATTTGCTGTTAATCTATTCATATGTAGTAAAAGCTCTACACTTTGTTTTGTGTTATTCCCATGGTGCGCGAGTCGAGTCTACACAACTGATTTTCAAATTTATGATCTCGACCCGCATTTTAGTTACACGAATAAGTAAAATTGAATAAAATCTTGTTCCATATTCAAGCTTGAAATATGCAGAATTTCATTATTATGTATGTGCATAATGCATATTGTACATACATGAATTGAAAGATAGAACTGAAAATAAACAAATAGCGGAAGAACCAAGTAAAAGTTATCAAAAAATCTGAGATAATGAACATGTACATCCAGCCGCGATAAAGATAGAATAAAACTATTAAATCAAAATGCTTTAATTATTAATAAAATGCTCTATGCCCTAATTCTCTTATCTAAATGCGATAATAGATGCATAAATTAACTAAAATCGTTATCGGAACGTAATAAGCGGTGTAAACCCATATTACACTCTGCGGTTTAGGACCAGACAGAAACATAGTACAACAGTAGCTGGAGCAGGTCGTTGCATAAATATAAAACAGGTGCAACAGTCCGTTAAGTATTTTACACAAAGCATTACATTACACAAAGCATGTTTCAGATATATGTGTATGTATACATATATTATACTATAAGTTATTAATATGTCAAGAGAGGCTCTTTATAGCTTTATATATCAAAGTCCTTATATAATTTAATCGGAATTTTTAAATACAGCCAAGTTTGATGGCTTCCTAACAAACTCAGACATCCTCTTTTGCGATTTTCCCCATCTACTATTTCCCGGTAGGCTCGCTGAAAATTTTTTTTTCGATTTTCTCAAGGCGGTTGGCAATTAGTCGGTTAGCTGGACCGACTAATTGATTCTCGAGGCGTTATAATCTTGAGCCTGATGCTATTCAGTGGGGCAATGCACAGTCTGCAGGCTCTGGAGCCTAGGACCAGACTTTAATCATTTTCGACCTTCCTATCTTTGAAGGTACAGGTTACAAGAGCCCGCGGGGCTAAGGATATTAACTTAAACTTCCGCTGAACCCAGTGAATTACATTCCTTTCCTCCATTTCTGGACAATTAATTTCCATGACTAGGTGATATTGTCCCAAATACAAATTTCTGCGTTTTACTAGCAAAGATATTGCCTATTTCATAAATGACTTTCTATAAACTTTACCTCGTAATCAACGGAAAATGGATTGTAGCCCTAGAAACTTCCAAAGTTGATCCTCTCTTAAGTTTATTTTATGATCATATCCATTATATCGCTTCCGCAGCGCAGTCCAAACTCTTTAGCTCGGGAACTTGAGAAACGGGGAATATTAATATGCCTGAGTGTCTTAAGAAGTTATAAACAAAAATTAGTTTTATGATTTTAATTTATACAGAGTTATGGCAATTTTTCAATACACCAAAATAGGAGAATAATTTTCCTTGATCCGTCAGTTCCTTTTCAGTAATATCTATTCTAGAAAATGTGCCTCAGCTTCAAAATTATTCCTGCGCTTTGCTCCCCTTTCAAGCGCTGTCAGAATGTCAAGTAAAATCGGTCGCTCTATAAGAAATTGCTCCTTTCGAAACAGAAATCCGAGGAAAATAAAAAGGAATTCTGGAATTTCTCTAACAGACCAACACCTGCGCTACGCACACGATTATTTATTTAATTTCTTACAAAATACTTCAGCAAACGTTTTTAAATAATGAAAGCTTTGCATTTCGTGTGCAAACTTTCTCGAGTAAATAACTGATATTAAATAAATCGTTTTCCTCGGAGGTAGGTATATAGACCAGTTCGAAATTGTTTCAGTTTCCAAAGTCCGATCTGATTCCGCTGGCAAGATTCAGAGCTGCTGCTATATATTCGCATATATATAAATATACATATATTATATACATCTGAAAACTATCTTGTGTATATAGAATCTTTGTACCTTCTGAAGCAGGCAATCTATTTCGTGAAAGGCACCTGCATAAAATCTTTGAACGAGATCGAACTTTATAATATCGACATATTCATATAAATTGCGACCAAGAATACAAATGTTTTATCTTTTCCTGTTTGGAAGACCTCATTATGAGAAAGTTTTTCCGTAATGCAATAGAACATTATTAAATATGAATAATTTATGTCTAAAAGCCTCTGGCGTTGGTAAATTTTCAGTTAATCTCTCAAAGCAAAAATTTGAGTACATTGTGCTTTCGCGAGGTGGAAAATCATTAGTGATCCATTCTCACCAAACGCTCTCTCTAATGTACTTGTACCCACTTGGAGTGCTTTCTGATTAAATTATAGTTGTAAATGAGCACTGTCGATGTCATGGACCTCTCGTAATTAAGAGAAGCTATATGATATATCTACGTATATATCAAGTTCTACTAATTTCCTTTCAAACAGTTTTTTCTAAATGAATATAGGTATAACCCACAGCCATATCACATTCCTCAAATTGTTTGCATGTGGTTTTCTACAAAGAGAATTTATTTGATGTCAGAGAATGTGGTATTCGTTACATTCAGAATTTCAGATGTGTGTTTACTAATCAATTATAGACTGAATGATGCCAGCTTAAAATATAAATGAAATCTATATTCCGCATTTAAAAGAGTCTTTTAAAATATTAGAGACAATACTAATTGCCTTTTGAATTATACAAAACAACTAAAATATTCCAACAATCATACTCAATTTATGAAAATACTAATTGCTCTTTAAAAAGTATCTCGCTAATTAGAAAGTTGAGAGAAAAATAAATTAGTTTTATTCGCAGGCTACTTTCAATGAAACAAGTGCAATTAAAAAGAACTTTTTCTCGAAACCGATATAACCACTTCATAAACAGAAGTTGTTTCCACCTGAGGAATAATAAAAGAAGCTATAAAATATGATGAACTCTCAATGCACTGAAGATTCCTTTCAAAATGGATCAACTTGATTTAATTTCACAAAATATTGCAGATTATACTTTCTACAGAACTGATAGAGCTTTTCTTAAGTTCTAGGGTTTAACTCTTATCTTCGAAGTCTAAAAGAATGACAAGTCTTCCTTTTGTACTCTCGCACGCTCTCAAAGTAGCAAAATGTTGGCGTATTTATGGCCTTTTTGGATACGAGAGTTACAAGAACGTCAGAGTTTAGTGATAAATCAGCATTATAGTCTCGCAAAAGTTGGATTCACGTCTTCGAATAAAGCGTTTTACGGTGGATGTCGTTGAGGGCAAATTCGTGGCAGTTTCATCAGAATTGGATAGCATATACAATGCATGAATAGAGGGATAGTATATAGGGTGAAGTAGACGATACCGCCAGCCCCAATCCACCAGCCTATTTCCCTTCGTAACCAGCTCCCTTTACTTTACTCCATTCCTACTGTCCTATGCCATTCCTCGTTTCCTGTCTGGGATAACAACTACTCGACCACTAATGAAACGCGTCGCGGTCAGATTGAGAAGTCCCTCAAGTACTTCGAGTTGAATTCAACTCCTATATCCTCGTCACAATAAACTTAAGACTATTTTAAAGTTTAAAATTTGATGTATTTATAAATAATATTAACATTTACACAGTAAAAACAAGAGTCTTAAATAGAATCCACTTTTGGGTTCCATTGGAGATGCAACAAACCAGAACTCCTACGGTCTGAAATTCACTTGATAGATGAGTACAAAACAAAAACAAGTGAAAGAGCCTTTACAGATAACTTCATGTCATCAAAGGAACCACTTTTAATAGTTCTTTACTTCTGATTAACACCCCGATTTTGACAAATTCTAAAGGAACTACTTTTTCAATGGAGCTGCAACATCGTGAAACCTCTAGTTTTTTCTGTGTATACTTTGATCGTTGAAATTTGAAAAATTAATCTCTAATCAGTACCTTCAACTTTTATAAATAACCTTCTGATTGATGAGCAGTCTTGTTTTCCCTCTTTTATAGGCCGTCTTAAAAGATCTGGTCTGATTTGAATTAATGAATTTGCAGTTATTCAATTAACCTTTTCAATAACTTGAAATGCCAATAGACGTTCCTTAAAACTCTTATTTCAGCCTTTTGTTTTCAAAATGTAGCAATATTTACCGTTATGCCTTATCATGAAATGAATATTGATCTCGATACGAATCTTGACATAGTCGACCCGGTATTTACTCGACTAATATGGAGAAATGGCATACACAATGGGAGTACGTTTGCAGCTGCAAAATCGAATCTCAAGAGACATAACTGGTGCTTTATATAGATAAATCCCATGGATGTGTAATGTGCTGAACAAGAGATCGTATCCTCAAATGGTGTCTCAAACACAGTTGCGACTCTATTCGTCAGTCTGTTTAATACAAAGAAGAAAAATCGTTTCAGATATCAGTTTCCATTTTAAGAAGGTTTAAGGGCATGTATTACTTACCCAATCCCTACCTTACCGACATCAAATTGAAAATTTATAAAATTAAAGAAAATATGCTAATGTATGTTTGTCTGGTCTTAAATTTTTGTAAAAATAATAAAAAAAACTTGTTGAAAAAATTTTTTTTTAATGTCAATATTTAGGACCAGACAAGTGTACTTTAAGGCTTTAGCTTCAAATATAGAAATTTTCAATGTGGTATCTCAATAAATATAGACGTAGCGTTACAGAGAAAAAAATGTCGGTAAGGTAGGGATCGGGTAAGTAATACATGCCCTTAATAAAAGTATGATTGTATTTGTAACTATAAAAAGTTTTTAAATATTGATTCATTTACATTGAAAATAATAAAGAATTAAATAAACGTGTAATCCTGATTGTTATTTTTAGTTGGCACAATATTTCTGGATAAAATATAATTTGAAAAATATATTTCGTTTATTTGAACGTTCGAAACTCTATTCACATTACGAAGTGTGAACAATTGAAAATTCCGCTGTCATTATACTTCATAACAATGCAGAAATAAGCCATGTTTACGCGACACATAGACTGTACCGAGGTACTTGTCCTATTTTCTAACAATCGTTGACCCATTTTACAATAGATATGCAGCGTGTAAGATACGTTTATTGGCACCGGTTGGAAGTAGGTGAAACAGGAAATGCTACCCAACTGAGAGTTCAACACCAGCTTCTTCCATAATATTAAGAATTTATGAATTTGAAGACGACAGCACGTGCCATTTCGATTCTCGAATCAGCCCGTTTCAGAAGAGATAATATATAGCATAGCACAGTTATAGGGTTGAGACGTTCTTAAAATGGGTTGCAGAAGTCGCGAAACTGATATATCGACAGATAGAAAGCAACAGACTTTATTAACGTTTCGAGTAAACGTGTGATGTTATTTTACGACAGACGTTCGAACATGGAATATTGAAATCTGAAAAGTATTATAACCTTGGGAAAGGTTTTCCTGAAATTTTTTTGCGCCATTTGTTTTTTTCATTCAACTTGAAATAATTCAAAAGACAATCAAGTTATCTATGTTAAATCTATGCATATCTATGTTAAAAACAATGAAAAGTCTTGAAGCGAAAGGTATTGTTAAGAAATACAGGTTTCTGCGTTTCGCTTCTCAAACCAGTACAAGTGATTCTCCTGTCCTCTCGATTAAATTCAGCGAATCAGCTCGTGAGCACGCGGAAAGAATGTAGAAAGACTTAATAAATTTCACGAGCACACACGCGATTCAACGATTATATAGAAGGCCCACTGACCTTCGATTTTAACAGTCCTCGTCACACAAGAAGGCTGCAAAAAGTTTCAGTATCTTCTATATAGTGATTCAACTTCCGGCAGTGAGCAAAAAAATTAACGTGTTGATCTTAAATGTATACTGAAGTGAGAGTATACGAATTAATGATTAGAAAATAAGATTGAGATAAATGCCAAATATAGAGCCACAAAAGGAAAAATATAGGCACTTGGAATAATTTTAAGGAATTTTTATTCAAATGAATTAATACTGATATAATTTTTTCATCAGTGGGATATTTAACTTCAAGCACATTTCATCTTAAAGTCTTCTTCTCTACCTTATGAGAAAAAGAGGACGCTATGCACCGGGCTGAGTACCTCAACATTATTGATGGTGAGAGTCTGGTACTTATGAATGTCACTTAAAGAAACGACGTCACACCGGGAGAAGAACCGGAAAGAGACATGACCAAGCATTTGATTCAAAGGAAGATTGATTTGAATATCCTAATAGAACGATTCTTGGTTTCATTATTTCTTTGTTCAAATGAAAGAACTTGTTCAAAATGTTATATTACATTTATGATATGAGTAGGCATAAGATGCAGGAATTCAATTTGAGATTATATCGGGGACAGATAAATTTAGGTCTGTCTTTTTCGAATAGATTAGTTTAAATAATCGTCCTTTGATTACAATGCAACTATTGATGAAGTCGAAAACTTGATTAGGAACTTTAGATTGATTTGATGAGGCTTTATGGATGAACGGTTGATTTGGAAGATAATTATATTTATCTCAGCTACTTACAGAACATTATTCGAGCTCTAGAATCACGGTGGGATATGTAGGATATGTTATTTAGGGTGGTTGAAAATGGATGAGCAAGGGATGTGGTAACACTTTGTTTGCCAAAGAAGGTTTACGAGAAGAGAAAATAAGCCATGAGCAAACATCTTTATATAGTGAAAAGCACGTCATGAACGGAATTTACTTTCTTCTAATATGCTATAACTTTCAAAGATTCGAGTTCAGATTTTAAAAATTTGTTCGTCTGACTTACCTCTATTGAGTATTGTTGTCTATATCTGTGAACCTCCGCCTACTTTCTTGTTGCACGCGACTTGCCTTGCTGGATCTAAAAATAGAATAAAAACACAATTCAATCACAAACTTATATTCAATTTCTTTTCCACCCAAGCAAAATAATAACTATTTATATATATTTAACTGTATATGAATATGTATGAATATGCATATGAATATACAATTCTGAGTGTTTTATTTTAGCAGTTAGTTAAACATTGAAACGTGAATTCGAGAGAGAATATTAATCAGCGGATGTTTTACGCTTTTATAGAGTTTATTATTCTATTGTTTATACATTATCTTAAGAAAAAGTGATATACATATTCAAATATGGAGGAAATTTCATACCATTTTTCTTTATTATAATTCATCTTTAATCTAGAAATATATATTTTCAATAATCAAGCCTCTTTCAAGAGTCAGATATTTGTCAGATTATTTATTTTTTCGGCATCCTATGTGCGATGAATGTCTTAAGAATTTGTATGGCAGCTTGAGAGAGAGTCGATTGGAAAGAAACGAGGAAAGAAACTCCGGGGAGCTGCGATAAGCTCCCTTGAAAAGGTATTTCTCTAGTTGAAGGAATTTCTGATATTATCGACTTTCTTGAAGATGCCTTAATGGCCTTTAAATTCGGAAAAAAATTCAACGTCTCTATTGACCAGCGACTGGAGATTAATCGGAATGCCAATGCTGAAGCTTACTATGTGCGTTGCCGCATATATATATATATATATATATATAATGGGTTAGGATCATGATGATGATATATTATAATGTTATTATCAGTAATAGTGCATGTAGTATTATTTTCCAATTACAAAACTGCCAGAAAGTTCCACTTGTATGGATATTTTGTAACACGAGATTCACGCCTGATATGCATTACATACTTTCATCTAATTATCTCTCGATCCGTAAAGAAGTATCTCGCTTCTTCAACTTGAACCTTTTTCCATCTCAGCAAGCCGTATTTTCACTACCGCAATGCAACCGCAGAAACGATACTTTGCAAAACTCATTTCTGCTTCCGCAAGCAGCCACTCGGGATCAAAAGTGTCAGAATAAAGGCTGCTGGACGTATATTGAGCAGAGCAGTTGCTTGGAAGGGTTCTTACTGCCATGTTTGACATTTGATTTTGAATGGCTTGCGCTCATTTAAAAAGCAATGAAAATTATTCTTTGAAATATTTAGCGAGCAGATTGCAATTTAAAAATTATGCAGCTGCCGCACGTATTCATCGTAACTTGTATTTTATAAAGCACAACGAGAAAGCTTTGATAATATTTTTTAATATTTTGTATTATATTAATTAACTATTGTGAGAAAACTCTTAAAAAAGATATATTAAGCATCCAATTCGTGCGGACAAAATTAATGAAGGCTACATAAAAGATGAACTTGAAATAGAAAGAGAGTTAATCTTCCTTCAAGAGCATAACAAGACAATATTTAGGCTGGTAAATCTAAGAGGAAATATTGACTACTGTTGTATTTAAAATGCGGGACCAATGGAAGAAAATGAACAATGATTCTTCTCAGTCATTAAAAGTTGACAAGGGCGGTGAATGAAATATTTGAATCGAATGCCCAGAAAATCTCTAATATAATATTTTACTCGGGCAGTAAAGCGTAAAATATTGAAATTGACGGCATTGACGTCTAATTTGTAATTTCCTTTTTGCTTTCATGAAAAAATACATAATTTTTCAGTGTATTTTTATCTTTTAGCTTAGAGTTAGATGAAAGAGATAAATTAATATTAATTGCAGTCTTCAGATCGCAAAATAAGAGACCAAACAATGACTAATGCGATTAGTGCAGTGTTGAGTACCACCTCATATATCATGTGGCATAATGATCCATCAAGTTAAAAAAAAGGCATCTTGACACTTTTATTATCTCGTGCGACACGCAATAATGTTTCAAACCCACAATTCCCAACAAACTTGTACCTTCTTGGTCTGCTGAACATTTTCAAAAACTAATATGCAAAGCGAATGCAAATATAATGGCATTATATCGTAGTTCATAAAATACCCTTTGAATTTGAAGTCTTTCAATTTAAAATTGTTAAATTTTAATAGGTATATAGTCAAGTCCGCTTTTAAAGGGAAAAATTGGGGATATAGGAGGAGTCTGCAATTTACTGTGCCGTACTTCCTCTAATCAGCTTAATTCAAATAGAGCCATTCTAATGGATTTTCACCGAATTTTTTAAAGCATTATACGCATATGGTGAACTAAATTTGCTGTATGTTTGCAGAGAATTATCGAGCCGGAAGTACAAACGATTAAAGGAACCCTTCCTCCTCGAAATGGCACGGCGGGTATCTACGGTTCATGCATGAGCGATCAAAGCTGCTGGTTTACGATGTAAAGCCTCTTGATTCTTTGCTGCGACCATGAATAAATTATTGAAGTAATTTAGTGCCCGCGTTGCTGAGTGATAAACCTAGGGCAATCCTCCGCGAAGGTAGGTTAGTGAATCAACACTTCAACATTCAAATCAAACTCAAATTACTTCCTATCTTGAAAACCATACTGCGGACATCTTAAAAGAATTTATCATAAATTCAAATGTCCGAGTTTTTGTTTTGTAGCAATGATTCTTTTGTAGAAATGGTACTGCTGTAATTTTCAAATGTGAATTTACTCGAAATTTTGTGGTTCTCATCATGTGCATATGTATTTAAGTAATAAATGCACTCGAGTCGTAGATTAGAAGCGGAAATTGCGTCGGATGCACATTAATAACACTGTGTCCTTTGTTATCCACGTCCGTCATTATTTCATTTTACGATATAATGGATAATGTCTACAATTTCAATAAATGCGGTAATTTCTAATATTCTTTAGAAGATGTCATCGTTTATTTATAAACTCCAGAAGTCAAATTGTATAAGATCCAGTTTCCCGACTTTCCGCTCGTTAATAAAGTATTTAAAAGTGAATGTTCCATTCAGTGTCACCAAGTTAATAAAATGTGTAATGTTGCGGAGCACTGAATCGTAATTTCAAAGATTATAGCCTCTTTTTATTCAGGTCGAGGGTCTATAAACCCGGATGCTCATTCCGCTACATCACAAATTTTAATTAATCAGTTAAAACAATTTTTATAGAGCAAAAACGTCATATAGAAAATAATTTTGTTCCAAGAGCGTAATCAATATCCAGAAAATCATGTTGTTATGTGCCTGGTAGAATTTTAGAATTATTCAAGGACGCAAGAGAATGCGCAATGAATATTCGATTTACGATGCTGTGAAATTACAGATACCGTTGACATTTGAATTTCACGATCATAAAATAAAGGTAAAGTTCCATTGCTTCTGATAGATGGTCAAAGCGCTTTGTGTCTTGTATACGAAATACTTCCGATTTTTCAATTTCACATACATACTGTAATATAAGCATGTAGGTAGGGCACGTACTAAAAATACCCTAGCGAACGTTTGCCGTGCAGTAACCTTTCGTAACACGTGCGCCGTTCAACGCAAAGTGTAAATCCGTCAGTCCGCAAATCCACGATTGCAAATATTTGAGAACCCATCCTCTGCGATGCAATAGTAAAATCACAAGTACAGGAAAGAAATCGAAAGGACCGAAGCGTTTCCGCATCCCTAAAGAGAATCAATCAACACAGTGGTTTCTTGGAAATGTGTTTATACTCAACATCTCGATCTGAAAAGAGAAGAGCCCTTGGCACAAAATAGTGACAAATATCTACCCATATTGTATTTTAAGTTATAAAATAATAAATATATATGCCTGCTAGAATTATATAAAGAAAAAAAGCCAAATCTTTAATGCATGTAAATCGATTCCATTTATTTTCTTTAGCACAATTGAGAGAAGACGTGATAAAATAAAAAGTCGACGAGTGAAAATCTTTTATAAATGTTTACGACAGGACGCACTTATGCATGCGTACACACGCATAAGAATGAGGAATTTGCAGAATGTTATATATATGTTCGAGACATAAGAAGAGGGACAATAAGATGAAATGCGAATTGACTCAATATTATATATTCCGAAAAAGAACTTGCATGGCAAATTTTGTACATTAAAGCCCAAAAGTTATTTGATTATAGTCACGACTTATTAATTTTATTGTAGATTTCAAGTCGAATTAAGGTTCATAAATCGAAGAACTAAAGGTTTTGATGATAACGAATCGAAAGAAGGAACGTCGTTATTATTTCAGGCAAAAATGCCGGAATGCGGTGAACGTCAAATTCCAGAACCGCGGTTAATTGACGTAATACGTATAAAGTTAGTAGGAAGAAGAAAAGACCTTAGAAGTGGAAATTTCTCCCTTACCTATATTATTATTCCGGGTGACTATTGTTGCCCGGAATTAAATTATGTAAATACAAAGAATATTCTTATTTTGTATCAGAATACTGAGCGTAATATTCAAAAGTGTATGTAAAAGTAAAGTGCTCTTCTTATGTAACCCCTTCTTTTCTTTCTTTTGTTGTATACAAGCTCATATTTTTTCCAGCTCATAGTCCGAAGAAACTAAGACGAGAGATTTCTTTTCCCTTCTGGAATACCGTCTTCAGTCTAGACGAAACGCCCTAATATCGAGGTTTTCGAGCTTTTTGCAAACGATATTGCTATTTTCACTAAAAAAAAAAATACATTGGGGTTGCTTCGTTCCTTAAAAGTGATATACCGCACATCTAAATCATATCGAAATTTAGGGATTGAGGAATTTTACTTATAAACGCTTCTCGTAAAAAATGAGGTAATATTACTTTAATGCAATTTATGGATTTCATTCAGTGGGTTTCAGAAGCGAGAACTGCCTCCTATTTAATTTTTTCCAGTAACAATAATTCGCAATCATATGTGAAACGAAACTGAATTGCAATTTGTCCAATTGTTACACATTTTTCCGTGGCGTAATAAATTTTCCTTTGTCAACGCTGTACAAACCTGCAGAATTCGTGGTTTGCACGATTTCCAGTCTCATTGAGAATTCCCAGTTGTAGTTACCCGCTTTCGAAACCAGTGTAGTTTCTATCTAGGATCTGCCACGTTTAAACGCCAAACTCTGCAATCTCATTAGGGGCCGCAAACTAACCACTCACTGTCAGTTAGGGTATGGCAGTAACTTTATCAAGCGCGCCATTGTTAACTCGCTCTAACGTTAAGGAAATCGATCGACTGTTTTTTGAAGAATTCAAAGTTTTGACAGTTATTACTACTGTCTCAAAAGGTTTATGCTTAAAAATCGATTGATATACATAATTCCCCTTTTCTTAAAATTAGACTCGTCTTTCCAAGATATCGTTTACCACCCCGAAAGCAACAATAATCTTCTTGTTAGTAGTAAACGCAAGTATTGCTTGACGTAACAATTTAGTGTGTATGTAACTGTATATAGTAACAACGATTTCCTTCATTCGTCCTGGCCAGTCATGAAAACTGTATTAGGGTCGAGCCAGTACAAAGAACCTTCTCTAGTTTATTGAACTTATTCTCCACTCTAAGAAAGGATATAAACGTGTCTGATTTTTCAGTTTAAGCGATGCTAGGCATCAGGTATTCTGTTTTTAAATTCTTAATAAGAAAATAGAGTATGTACCTGTATTTCATCTTATTTAGAAGAAATATATTACAGTAATAGACCTACCTCAAGCGAGAATAATTCTACACGTATATTTGCCTTCAAAAAACGTGAAAAAAAATTTAAAACGACGATCTTGTTTCTAAAGCAACCAAGGTTCTATGGTTCTATTCACTTTCTCCGAGCTGTGGAAAAGTGAAAAATTCGCTGAACGAACTGGCCTTTTTATTTTGTAGAAATTCACATTTGCTAAATCTGGAGTGCGATAAAGCAAAAACGTTTAATGAGTTCAGACTTGAACTTATCTCGGACTTTCTTCGCGACTAATTAATAACTGTTATATCGCATCGCGTCTGAAAAGAGACCCTTGCTTTTCTCCAACGAGCCGAGAGGGATTGCAGTTCGAGAGCGTCGTCTGGTATATTTCGCTGAAATCTGTGAACGAGTTATTCGTGGGCGTAATTCGTTTTTTTATCAAGGAACTCTTGGCCGTTAGTCGATATCGGTCGAAGCCAAAACGTTTTAGCCTGATCAAGACGCTTGAGTTTTCAAAGTTTCAAAAGAGTCACTGGAAAGTAATACAGAATCATGGAACAAAATCCAGAAATTTAGCTGGTCATTATACGAATTTCCAAGTTTCGATCAGCAAAGACTAAACAAGTTTTGCGTGAAGAACATTTTACTTGTCAATAACTAAATATCTAAATAACTGCTAACTATCAAGATTAGGCTGCTGGAAAGATCAGAAAATGTAGAGAAGAAGTGGCATTGAAGTTCCAAGAACCCTTTTAAGGGTAAAGAGTCTTTGTCTTTAGTTTAGTTATATATATTTATGTAGGAGGAGTAACTTTCTAAGCCCACGATATCAAGTCTACTACATACTGCAAATACATTGCAAGAAGAGGTTTGTACATGTAGGTTTACAGACGTAAGCATGATAATTGGATATTTACATGAGAACATGTATTTATTTATATACATATCGATTGTGGAAGTTATCTATGCATCATCTGAACTAACATACATATATGATTACACAATGTCAACGTATGCGGCTTTGCTCGACTTTCTCAATTCTCGTGTCCTTTTCTAGAAAATGATGTCAACATTTAGATGAAATAGTATATATAAAAGGATGTTAAATGATTGAATCATTTTGTTATAGATGCCATAAATTGATACCTCAAGATTTATACTGTTTTTCTTTATGAATCGATCTTCAGGAAAATTCAAAATATGACTCTTTCTATTAGAGGAAGTGAACCTAAGTAAGTGTTGCGTGGGCACGTTGAAAGACACGTAGCCATAAAGGTATTATATGCAACATTACACGTTATATGGAGCGAACACAACCTAAAGGTTACGGTACGATACACGAAGGCGATGCAGAATATTCTGCTCGTAATGCAGATTTTATTTTTCACTGGTTTTTATTTTTTTTTTTTTTTGGTAGATCTCAAAGGGTTTTGTAAAAATATATTATAATTTTATAATTCAATTACTTGGTGAACATGACTTTTAAATGGCTGATAAGAAGGATTTTATACTGCAATCTCAGATTTTATACTGGTTTCATCTTCTCGAAAAATTCATCTCTATAAGACATAACACTTTAGAAACGCTATAAACTTCGTCTTTCTTCTCCAGAATCTTTAGATAGAATTTTATGTAATATCGATCGCTACAGAAGTATAGTGCAACCATTTAATGAACAGGACGAGAAAAATTAAGTCCATCAATTGTTTACTTTCATAATGCGGTTTCAAGTTCAATTCGCAAAGTTACAAAGAAAAATAATACACTCAATAGCAAATATTTTATGAAACTTTTCAGATTGGCAACTCAAATCTCGTAAATAAACCAGTCGTTCATCTTGTTCGTAAATAATTCTTACTCTTATATTTACACCATATTCGTGCTCAGTTATAATCTGCTTCAATTTAATGAACTAAAGCGACATTACTAGTTTTAGTTGCAGATCCTCGACATATTTTTAATCCGCGTTGAGTCGGTTCAACGACTCGTCTGAATCGAGCTGCAACACAATTTTTTTTTTTAAATTTCAAGTTTATAGAATATGGTGAAAGAGAGTGTAAATAATGTTCTGCACAATTTCCGAACAATAGAAAGGATTTCGTCTCGGTACGATGTCAGTCATTAAATGTTTTTCCTGGTCTGCAGCGCTACAAAGCTTTTTACGCAAGGAGAATCTATGGAAAAGTTCCTGTATATTGCTTTTTATAATCGCTCAAAGTTTTTCAGCGAATTATGCAGCAATTTCAGCCAGGGCATATATATGTATATGCAAATTCTTGCTATTATCTTATACTGTGCATGGCGTGAATAGGATGCAATAATTTTCTCTACAAGTGAGAAAAAGAACATTCTTGAAGACTGATAAGAAAAAGTAAAGCCCAGTTTCCAGGCAATGGAGGTTGTTTATAAAGTTTCTAACAATATTTTATTCCAGAATGAGTCAATTTTGACGATAGAAACACAATCTCAATGTTTCTTCCTTCGCGAAAGAGAGTCAACAAATAAATAAAAATAAAGCACGCAATTTCATCACTTTTTGCTCTGGCAAAAATAAGCAGAGTGGATCCCTGTATCGAGTCTGAGATAAAGGCAAGGAAAAAAGCTTGGGGGATTCGGAGATTGCATGTAGTAAATTAGACCCCCGGCCTGTTTAGAGTTGCCGCAGATTCCCCAACCGAATCCTTGCATAAAAATCCTTTTATACTTTCAGATTCGCAACTTTGTTTTTCAAGGAAAAAGCGAAATATACAAGTTAACTAGACGAAAAGTTAATTTCTCAAATTAGAAAAGTATTACGCCAACGTAAGCATTCGATATCGAGATTTAATCTTCGCAACAACAAGGGTCTAGATTCAAGATCAATTAGCAGAAAGATGAAGGTGAACACAACTACAAGAAAGAAATCGAAGAAGACAAGGAATATAATTGAATCGTTCTTCGGAAGGAGGGAGTTACCCTTACTTTTTTTCCAGACGAGTTATAGCGTAAAACGAGTTATCCACCCGTAATCTCGTTACCCCGGATACAGTAAACTGAGTAAACGCAAGTTTTCGTAATACTCTTTAAAACTTTTTGTTTCTTTTCTAAATTACGTTCAAATTATTGGAGATTAAAGAAATGAAAAACCGTTCGTGAAAGAGTCGAAAAGGACCTCATTAAAAATAATTAGTCAACATAAAAGATATCAATAATCTCTACCAAGTGGTGATTTATTTTGTGAAGAATAAGAAAATTTGTATATTTTGAATCTCTTGAAATTATGGTATGCTCTAAAGGAAAGAATTTTTCCATTTCATTAGCATATACGTGTACGAACTTTATAAGACTGAAAATATAAATCTGCAGTCGTTAAAGAAAAGGAAAAGTCTCCTTAATATTAGACAGAGAAAATTCTCAAGAGAGAATTAGTCCATGACATAGAAGTAACTATAACATTTAGTTCTTGAGTCTATCTCTCTCTGGTCGTGAAAATGATCACGGTCATTAGGGGTGAAAGGTATCGGGAAAAGTTCCAGTTGCACCATAACGTCCTGATAAAATGGAATTCTCGAAGTGCATTGGACTTGCAACGAGTGCAGAGGCAGCGGAAGTGAGAGCAAATGTCCTATCTACACCACAACGTGGCCCGGAAGTATGACCCGTGGAGACAGATATTTTTTTCCTATCTCGATTCCTTTCCAAGTACATATTACGGTTAAAATACGTTCATTTTTTTAAATAAATGAATTAACCAATTAATTTGACCCATTTTACCCTTAGTGTTAATATATGCGCACTAAAATCTCCAGGGTGAATATAGTTGTAATTTTTCAATTGTTTTTCCATTGTATAACACTTCGATTCACTTCTGAATAAAATTTGATACCTTAGGATAGGGTGTAACTGTGATGAATACTTTTCGAAGAGACCTTTAATATTTATAATAAAAATGGAATTTTGTAGCGGGAATACGAAGCAAAGTCAAACAAATATTCATTGCCTTATCGTTCTTATTTCCCAGTCATGACGACGCCAAATAAGGTTTTCAGGCATTTTCCGGCCGGATGTTACCATCTGCACGAATCTTGGGAGTCATAGCAAATGCAGGAAAAATAAAAGGTGTTTGAACGAGAAACTGAGGAATCTTCTTTCCTTTCAAATTCTACATTTCCACGCGATATTGCAAAAATAGTTGATATATTTATTTGAATCCTATTTTAATAAAATGACTTATTGAATGGAAGATTGGTTAAAATGTATATAAATTAAATGCATCGAGTTCTTACTATAAATATTATTATATAAAGCAGGTATAAGACATCAGATGTGTAAAGGCTATTTCTACAACTAAGAAGAGTTAATCTCTTAGATGTAATCTCTTGAAATAATATAAATGGTAATAGTAACCCAATAAATTATTTATATTTACGACTTTATCTATTAGGATTGAAAAACATGCTCTTAAATAATGTATGATTTTTTATCATTAGGTCTTGGATTGCTGGTGAGAAACTCGTTCACTTTGTCCGTATTTTCTCGTCCGCAGCAGTCCATTGGTCATTTAAATAAATTGCTTTTGAAATATTTCGATCTTTCAAGAGTTTTATAAAGAAATATATTTTACTTTTTGAGTCTCTCTTTTTGAAATGATTATTGGTGAGCATATCGTTAATGAAGATTTTGAGAGAGCGAGTTCTCCCAAAGCAATATTTCCCTTGAATTTATTTCAATTGATTCTTTTTATAACAGCGTCACTACCCACGCGAATTCCAAAGTACGGCAGATTATCGATACCGTAGTCAATGCCAAGTTTAGCAATAGTATAAGCGCTAATAGCGCCAGAGCCAACTGGTTGATCCTGTAAGTTTCACATTTGAGGCTGCGAAGTTAAGCGGATTAGGGAGTTCGGAATGGATTCCACTGCTGCATGCATGCCCGTAATTCCCGAATTGAAACGCTATATATATATATTATATACGTATATATAGCAGTAATATCCTCTATACTCCGGTAGCGGTAAAATCCCTCTTATCCTGTCCAGTTTCACTTCCGATTTTCTACGGAACGGAACAACTACTCCAGTGGGCCGAAAAAGTATACAAAATGTAATTTAATGAAAATAAAAGATAATTAATTTAATGGAAGAAACGTGAGGAGAATCATCGATGGTTAGTTACTTTCTGCAACTGTTTATGAGGTAGGAGAGTAGACATACAGAAAGTGAACATATAAGATTAAGAATGAGTATAAGAAAAGAAAATTTTCGTGAGTTTCCGACTCATGCAAGTCTCCAGTGATAAGTACACTACTTTTCTTTCAAGTCAGCCCTTGAGTTTTAAAAACGACCACTTCACCAAAGTCCCAACGTACTTTCATATAATAAGCTAAAAAAACGTGACTACTTCTAGAACAATGAAACCTATTTGTCACATAGATTCTAATGAAAACACTACGAAAAGTTTGCATTAATAAGCGATTTAAATGCAAAATTATATAGTTATCTTTATTGGCGATCATCGGTTAATGAAAATTTAAACCCCAGTTGAGGATTCGTTAAATCGACCAACAGAATCTGTTATCTGGATTGTGCCATCGAGATGATAATGAAGAGTGCTTCAAGTAGAAGGAGAACACCTCGCAGCGATAATAAGGTCCTTCGTTATTCGAAGTGAGATTTAATAAGATTTCGAGGATTCTTGAAGATACTTCCATATCTTATAAAGCTGAATAAGGAGTCTTTCAACTTTGCAAGCTGAAAACTTGATGGAATTTCTAGATATAAAAAAATAGTACTACAGGAAAAAAACAAATCTAAAACTTGTGTTTAATGCAAACTTTATACACAAGTTTATAGTATAAAATACAGGAATAGTTCGACATTAAACTTGGTATCAGACAAGAAGACAGGTGCAGCACAGGTTGTATCTATCGCGGCTGAGTTCACAGAAAGTGGGAAATGCAAACTTCAGTATTGTCATCTGGCATTGTTTCCACAGGCGGGCCAACTTGAACCCTCTTAAAATAAAGCTACTTAAACAGAGCTGCCAACATCGAATGTGCAATTATATGTGTTTTGAACTCCTAAGAAGCTTTAATAAACAAAGGTTAATACTCTTTTCTCAGATCCAAGCACATGCAAATAGATTAAGCTAGTCAAGTCTCATAGACAGTTTAATTTTAAAATTTCTGCGACCAACAATATTAAATGTAAAAAAAAGAATGAGAACTTCCACTTGGAAACAAATTATGCGTTGAGAAAGTTCTAAAGAAGACAGGGTGACCAAATACTTCAACTGAAGGTAAATTCAAGAGGGTTTGAAAGTTTCTGAATCTTTGGGAAAATGACTTTCCTTGTTGGAAATTCAGCAGGGTGGCAAGTCCGAAGTTAAGTTCAAAGAAAAAAGACTAGAAGGAGTGGGATTGGAGCTTGAAAGATCTTTTGCGACTCACCATCATTATATGGAATGGTTCATAATTAACATCACGGTTGACGAACGTATACCTAAGACAAGAAGGAACGTTCACTGAGTTCCGGTGATTGTTCTCCGCTTGGAGTAACAAAAGCGAAGACGGCGCCTATTAAAATGTCAATGTTGAATCGTTAAGATACCTAATAACTAATAAGCTATACATAGAATTGTACTTTCGACTAGAATAGAAATTACTCGCGGTGTAAATAACGTTTTTCCTCCTTCATGCACATAAATATGGTAAATATTGATTGCTTATTCATGTGCGTCAATTACAGATCAAGAAGCGTATAATTTATATACTAATGTTTCGTTCTCTCGTTTTGTTTAATGATATATTTGATTGTGATTGAAGACGACGTCCATCTCGTCAGTTTCGATAACCACACCATCTCGTGGAAAACGTGGACAGAAACACGACTCGTATTATGGAGATTCTTCGAAGTGCGATATTTTGTAGAATCGTCTGGTAAGCCTTGGCTTTGAGCGTCGAAAGGGTCGTTCGAGACAATCTTTTGCTCATGATAGAGGAATTCATACGCAATATCAAGCCAATTTATGTAATAAGAAACAAGATGGAAGCTTCTGCGCCCACGATATTGAACGTCAACGAAAATTGGTCTTCACTCGTGGTGTATCGATAATTCGATTTACGGTAATACTGCATAGTAGGGGAGAGATAAGTGAGAGAGGCTATCTCAGTTTAATCTAATCTCTCGAAAATTCGCTTCAACCTCAACCCATCTCGCAAAAATCGGAAGCTTACCATCGAATTCTAACTGAGGTCTGCTTTATTTTCATATCTCTCTCAGAAATATGACTTACTCTTCAATTGCAATAAAATATATTTAAATTTCTGTTCGTAAAAAGGAGAAAAAGAAATGAGACATTTTGCCCCGAGCACAATAAAAACTAGATGATCGAATCAAATTGACATGAGATTTTTTATCTAGTGGACTGTTTTAAGGGCATGTGATACTTTACCATAAGAGTAAATTAGTTATACCAATTAAACATTCATAATAATAAATATTTTTAGTAAATAAGAGTCAATAAACCTTCTTATTAGCTAAAAATATTTATTATTATTAATGTATAATTAGTATAACTAATTTGCTTTTATGGTAAAGTATCACATGCCCTTAATGTCGAATTTAGTGTTAAAAGGATGACATACTAGTTTTTACTGATTATTTCGTTGAAGAAAGAAGGAAGGCAACTATTGGTTGTCTCAAATACAGACTGTTCAATGTTCATATGACAGAGCAGTTCGTCGTCTAAAGTGGCACTGAAGGAAAAAGAAGCGGAAGAAGGTTAGAGGGGTTCGTGCCGTGAATTTAAGATGGGCACGTTCCTGGTCGCCTCAGCCCCTAAACCCTCTTTATACTCATCCTTCACTCCAATATGGACGAAAAGATAAGTGATATTCCAAGTTTAAATCCAATCAGCATGATCTGCAAAATCCGCGTAGCATCGGACAAATGTATATGATCTTATAAATATCTATTGCAGATATTTAACTTGGTCTAAATCGTCTTTACTACCATAATTTGGAAAAACACCGTTAGAACGCATACCACTTATTGGAATTGTAGTATTTGTTATTTTATTCATACAAATAAATGAAACACAATAAATTGCTTGCTAGTAAATTAAAAAAAAACAATTGTAGCCTGTTGAAAGATAATATTCTGCAAGAAATTCACGCTCTCGTAATGTAGAAAATAAACACTCACCAACAGGCTCTGCTCCGCGATCTAATTCCCAGGTGTTTCTGAAAAGAGACAATTTATAAGTTTACTCTCCCATACTTTCGCAATACTAGACTCTCGCAGGCGAAATATGAAAAAAAAAAGGAAAGAAAATAACAGAAGGAACAATGTGGAAACAGATATGCAACTAAGAATATTATTGAGAAAGAGAAATTATGTAGGTGAAAAAGGGAAGGCGTATTTCTGATATGATAGAATACATAAATATAATAAATAGGATTCCGAAATAGATAATAAGGCGTTCCGCAACAATTTTTTACGTACGAAACATTGAATATGAATAATCAGTAATAAACTGATATTCAATTAGATTATACATTTATATAAGTAATCTTTAATCGAATTATTACGCCATTCTTACACTTCCAATCCGACTTATTATATATATATATATATATATATA
>UCOH01012667.1:0-21809 GCA_900474275.1 Synergus japonicus
CATCCGTCATTAGAATTTTTAAATAAAAAAAAAAGTGGTTTCAAAAATTTTCAAAATGCTCCAACTTTTTGAATTTTTATCCAAAATGGCTGGCCAACGAACTTGACCTTCATTTTGGGACACTAAAAGAGTATACCAAAGGACAATCCAATCGGTCAATTCTTTCGAAAGCTATCGTGCTAACAAACTAAAATCTACAGACAGACAGACAGACAGACAGACAGACAGACAGACAGACACATTCGTAAAAACATGTTTTTCGGGTTCAGGAGGTCCCAAAACGTGGACATTTGATGAAAACTGGGAGGGTCAAATTTTACACAAATCTAATACATTCTCTCTGATGAGAATGTAAAAATTAATAAAATGTGCGAATTAATTTAAAATCTTTGGACTCCTCTGACATCTTTAAAAATTCTTTAAAATAACTTGATATCTATTTATATTGTTTTAAATTCTCCTGAAATCCTTTAGAAAATCTTGATATCTCTGAAATTTCCTTAAATTCCTTAATTAAAATTAAATAGTATAGAAGAAAAAAATTCAAACGAAAAAAAAAGGTACACAAAATTACAAAGTTCAATATCTCCATTTTAAAAATATTTTCTAAAAATATTTATTGTCTTTTTTTCTTCACTACTTAAGAACTGATTTCACCGAGATACAAATATAAATCGACATGGATTTCAGAAATTTCTGAAAAAAAAAAATGATTAACAGTACCAGAATTTAAATATTTGGATCCTGCCAGTGTGAAAAGTTATCAAATTAGTAAAAGCAACTACCATAAAATTTTCAATTAAACGAGGAATAACATCTTAAATGGTGGTTAATTAAATGTCAGACCCGCAAATTATTACTGAATTCCGATCATGATTTTAATTATCCTTTTCTCTCAGTACATAAACATCATTAATATATACAACATACATACACGAAGAGGTGTGACGGATCATCGGGAAGCTTTCACTTAAATTTAAACGATATAATTAACAACATAAAAGGGGGAGTTCAAATAATAATCTCCCCAGGGAATGTTTTATATTTACATTTTAAGTGAATCGTCTTCGAGAAACCCTTTTTAATAAAATTTTCAAAGATTAATTTCTATTTTTGCTTTTTCAATCTAATAGTTACGCATATTTAAAGAATTTACAAAATAGAAGAGAAGCGGAAGCTATTCAAAGACTAGTTTTAGTCTTTGAATTGAATAGTATAGTCATTGATATGAGATGGATTATATAATTGCATATTTTGAATTTTTTTCGATGCCCCTCTAAAGAAATGCGAGAATGTTATGTGGAACGCATATAGTAAACCTGCAACCGCAACTGATGAAATGAACTTGCTTGTTTCAATCACTCTTTTCATCCAATGATATCGAAAGTCTTGATTAACAAGTGTCGATACATTAAATAATAACTCGTATTCATCACACTGCAGATCGAAGATGGATTAATTTATATTTCCTTAATCGAATATAATCACCAGGAAATCGGATATCCATTTCCGACGCAACAGATCGATCAATGTAATATTAAGTATTAATATAGGTAAAAGCCGAGAGAAAATGAGATATATGATATCTGGCCTATACGTCGCGTATCATAAATTGCACGGCACTATCTACATGAACTTTTTCGATTTATAACTCGTAACAAGAATTACGCTCATAATATATCCAAATTCCAGGTTTTACAAGTCACAGATCCGAAAGATAAGGATTTCTCTGAAATGATTTATCCGCTTTTTAATAATTTGTGTTGTCCGCGATTTTGATCGCAGCAGATGCAATTACGAAATAAGAGACGTTGTCCCGGTAAATTATAATGTAAAAGAAGGCGGGTAAAAGAGAAATGAACTTTTAACGAACTTGGAGTTTTGCGGAGTACAAAAAATAGCGCCTGGAATTTGATTGTGCAAAAGGCCTCAATGATTCATCATTACAATTATATATAAGAATTGAATCTCAGATTATTTTCGGCTCCAATTTTATTATTTTATTTTTTATCCCAGATTTTAAAATTGTATTCTTTGAATTTACTTTTTCTAAATATTCTGAAGATTTTGAGTTTTGGGACACACCCAGACAAGTTAGCTACATCATGTGTTATCAAGGAAATAATTGGGCTGTCTCTTTTGTTTGATTTATTTGGCTTCAAACGAGAATAAAATTGGTCTTGCTTGTTGAATAAGGAGTGTAGTGAGAGGAAGAACAGTGTCCAATTTGAATTTCTCACCAGTTCACATTGAAAACTGTAACGCCTTTATCAAGATCCTTATTCTTATGTAAGTTGCATACGATCGGATCGCATTCATGCATTCGTTGTATATTATGGCGTATATGCATGTCGAAATTATTGAAGCTTGTGGCGTGTGCCATGCACCGGGATAACATGTGCCATTTTTTTAAGTAATTTTTTGTCGAATGCAAAATTTATTCCACACCCTTGCAATATTCCTTTTAATCCTTTGATGAAAAAGTACCGCTCTTAAAAAAGAAATTACGAATGTAAAAAATTCAGTGTAAATTCACCGAGAATTATAATCTAGAATTACACAGCAGACTAGATCTAAATTTCTTGATAGTTTCCGAGAAAATCAAAGATACATCGATTTTTATATATTTCCCTTTACCATGATTTCCCTTTACAATGATTTTCCTTTTACATTTCTCTTTACATGATTTCGTAAAGGGAAATGGTACAGGGAAATGATAAAGGGAAATAGTAGAGGGAATTCATATAGTAAAGAAAAATGGAACAGGGAAATGGCAAAGGTAAATGATAAAGGGAAATGGTATAGGGCAATCATTCTAAAGGGAAATGATAAGGGGAAATCATCGTAAAGGAAATGATAAAGGTAAATCACCGCAAATGAAAATTGTAAAGGGAAATGGTAAGGGGAAATGGTAAAAGAAAATCTCGAAAACTGTCACTCATCGTAGAAAAAAATGCTTTCAACGAAAAATGTGTATTTTGGTGAGATCTACAACTTTCGTTTAAAACATTTTTAAAACGTTTGCATATTAACTAAGATAAGCGCAAAAAGTCGCTTTTCACTAACATATTCGTGATCAGCACATCAAAATACATAACTATACGGAATTTAAATAAAATCAGAGGGTTCAGGTTTTCGAAAGTACAGAAGTACACCCCAAATTAACCTTCATCAGCCCTATACACACTTTCCAGATAAAGTAAACATGAAGGTAAGCACAAGAAGTGCTTCTTGTCAATTAAAATACTACAATTCGTATGTTCGCTCAAGCCTTAAGAAGAATGCTCATGCTCACTGGTGATTATGAGTCACGACTCAGATTTTGTAATAGCTTGCGTATAAGTGCTATTATCTGACATATGTAATGTACATTTAGTCTATACCTATATATACAATATAATGTTCAGTTCACATATATGATCATATGTGTTAAACGAACAAGGTACGCAACCCGTTACGAGAACGGTCAGCCGTGAAATAATAAAAACAAGCTTATTGCTAATTCTAGTGGATTCATTTTCATTTATGTCGATAACCGCAATTAAACTTAGATGAGTATTAGTACGAATACACAAATAACTGCAAAATACGTATATTTGAATGCTCAAGCCTTCTTTTGCTTAAAGCACGACCCATTCACTTTGAATAAAGCGAGTATCGTTTTCATAAAAACAATTGTTAGAGCTTAACAATTCATTCATTCAAAATTCTAACATACACTCAAGGATTCGCATTCTTTGAAAATTTTGCTGAAATTTTTTGACAGGTCAGAGAGAATAAAAAAAAAAAAGAGATAAATTGAGATTTTGACTAATCGATCAACATTTAAAATTAATCTGATGCAAAGATTTCTCTTTTTTCATAAGTGCTAAAATAAAATCTGGTTAGGAACATACTTTCGGGTAATGATTAGGAAAAGGCTTTACTTGCTCTCTTTTTGGTTTTACTTTTGTTTATACTTGACGCCGTTACCTACATCTATATTGAAACTTTTCTGTCACTGTAATGTGCGTAATATAAGCGTTTATATCGATTTTAAAGTGTATAAAACCATGTTATTTCGATGTATAATCGAGCGTGGAAAATTGTGAAACGAGGGTTTTTTAGTTATCTTGATTATAAGCCTTTGAAAATTGAACATTGACTAAATCACAAAATTATAGCTGTGACTTTGTATCAACTTTTGTGATCATTTTGTGAGCAAATCACATAAATGTGATTTGCTTCCTCATAGGGAAAGCATCAATAAATCAAGTGTATTAATCAATTATATTAATGAATCAAATGTATTAATATAGGACAATTGAAGTGTCAACACAAGAAATTTGTCTTTTCTTTATTTTAAAGCTTCCTTACTTTTCAATTAAATGCATTAATCATAATAGGCCAATCCATTCGTCTCTACATAAGGAATCTTCATCTCCCTTAGATCAGTTTTAAATTTTGAATACAAATGTTAAATATGATTTACTGATATCTCTTTATGCTTTTTACAATTACATCAATTTTTTACTTAATATTACAAGGTAACATAAAATAATCATGCAAACTTGGACCTTAATAGAATTTTGTAACTTTTAAATCGTTATTTCAAGAAATTAATGTTTTTTCGCACGCATGTTTTACCTACTATATGAATGAGATTAACGAGCAATTAATAACTTTATATTCAGCTGCTGAAGCAACTTATTTCATTACATGATTATTATTATCCTTTACCTCTTGTAATTATCAACGTAACAAACAAAAAATACATAATTTTTACAAAAATATTGCCCAAAAACTGGTTTGGAAACCTGTACCTAATGAAGATGTCTCATGATGATAATATATAGCCAATTTAGCTACAAATTTAATTACATTAAACATTTTTTAATTCACTTTCAGTTTCATGTTTACTTAAGAAAATCCTCTAAATTTGTTTGCCTAACATATGTAAAGTAATTACTTTACATATATTAATTATGTTTTCTAATTTTAGAAGTTTAAATATACCTATTTCTAATTAATAAAATGACTTTTAAAGTACTTTTAATAAACGACTCTCTTTATGCAATTCTTAATCACAAAAATATGTTTTATTAGAAGATATTTTTATACATAATGCATATGTATTTACATGTTTGGTACATTTTAGTGTTTTCATCAATGTTTACGTTTAAGGATCGCGATTAAAATTCCGATGCACAAAATTCTTCTTCAGGTCAATACACCGTTTCGCGCGTATAACATAATTTACTACCGCTACACGCGCGATTTACTTTTACCACGAAGCGATGCGATCCATAAATCAAAAACACCAGCAGCATCCGTGAATCTCATGCGAAAGGTATCAGAAAAAAATACAATTTACATTATGAAATATATATTCATAAAAATGTATATTTAAAACCTAGTAACTGACAATGAATAATCAAAACCACAGACTAGATAAAAAATGTTCAACCTTTTAATAATATATATCAAGAAAATTATTATAATTTATTTCCTTGAGAATTTTTAATTCCTGATAAATAATTTCTTGAAATTTCTCTAAATTTCGTAAATTTACTTCATATTTCTTAAAATTATTCAAAATCGCATTAAATCTGATTAAATCTCTTAGAATTCCTGAAAATCCACTGAAATTTCGTAAAATTACTTGAATTCCTGAAAAGTCTTTAAAAGTACTATATATTCCATAAAATATAGTAAAATCCCTTAAAATTATTAAAAATCCCATTAAATGTCATGAAATCTCTTAAAATCCCTAACAATCCAATTATATCCGTAAAATATCTTACAGTATTTAAAATTCCTTGAAATCCCTTTAATCCCTTAAAAGTCATTAAAATTAGTTATTAATACCTCATACAATATCTTAAAATGCCTTGAAAATCCTTCAAAATTTAGTGGAATTCCTTTAAATATCGTAAAATCACTTGATATTCCTCGATATTCCAGGAAGTTCCATAAAATTCCACAACCTATCGCTTTAACCATTAAAATTGGTCAAAATCCTATGAAATTATATGAAATTTCTTTCAATTTCGCAAAATAAATTTATATTTCATAAAATTACTCAAAATTCTTTAATATCCGATATATTCTAACCATATCCTTTACTGGAAATAAATGTTCTTAAAATTACTTAATATCTCATAAATTATCTTAGAGTCACTTAAAATTACTTAGAAGCTCCCAAAATAACATCAAATCCCATAAAATTACCTAAAATCCCATTAAATCTTATGAAATTTCGTGAATGCCTTAAAATCTCTTTAGTCATTAAAATAATTATCATAAAAATAATTAAATATCCTATGATATATCGTTAAATCTCTGTAAATTATTTAAAATTTCATGCAATTTCGAAAAATCCTTTTAAATTTCATAAACTTCCTCGAAATACCGTGAAATCACTTAATACTTCTAAAATCTTAATAAATTTCGTAAAACCCTTTTGAATTCCTTAACCTTATTCAGGATTCCATGAAATCTCATTAATTCTCTTAAAATACTTTCAAATCCAGTGAAATTTCGTAAAATGTCTAAAAATCTAAAAAATTTTCAAATTACTTAAATTTCCACAATATATATAGTCAAATCCTTTAAAATTAAAATTTCACTAACCTTACGTATACATTTCGAAATATTTTTTTACTTCACTAATCATTTATTTTTATCACTTTAAATTATTTTCTATCTTTATATAACTTTTATTTATTAGTAATCTTTTTGACAACGAAAATAGTCTGAAGATAGTTTTAAAAGTAAAAACTCACCTATTTTTTTCACCTGCTTTGTTTTTACTTCAAATTAGGTATATGAAAAATAAATTGAATTTTAAAAGTATAAAATATGCATAACAAAGAAATACTAAAGTTCTGTTATAAAAAAATTTCATGGCACAATCTTGATTTGCTAATAATTTCAACAATATTTGAACTATTCCTATAAGAATATGAAAATTAAAGCATGTTTTTCTTAGTTGCAATCACTACACTTCATAATGATAAAGAAATTCGATCTTCATTAAAATGATTCATTCTAATTGAAAAGTCTTTCGGTATCAACCATGGACACAAGCACTGATTGGAATATGAACCAAAATTGCAAAAAGACTCTGGTTTGACACATTAAGGACTTGCGCGACAGAAAATTTGATTAAACATGAAATACTTTAAAAAGTTGGAATAATAGGTGTTTAAATAGCGCCCACATGCATGCATTGAATATTTTACATGATACTTGTCGGTTTAGGTTTAACGTGTTATACAATCCTGACTTCGCATTATGTACATATTATAAAATGTCGGTATGTGCACTATCGCACTATTGTAAGCAAATAATGTGCATGGGTAGGTGTGGCGTTAGAAACACTGAACGGCCAATGGCTTCTCATTGGCGGGGTGCACGATCAAAATGAAAGTCAATTCCCTATATAAAGGGTGGTTTTCTACGTTTGCAAGCAGAACCAATCTAATTTACTTATCTTACACTCTCGTGATTATAAACGGTCTGTCGACATGAGGACCCTGGTACGTGCTTATTTTATATCTAAACAAATCATAAAAATTCAAATTCTACCGAAAAATACGCGGGTGTTATTAATTAATTAATTAATTTATTTATTTATTTATTGTGTGCCGACTGCTTCCCAATTTCCTAGTCTCGCCCGAAGTGAAGAAACGAAAAATTTCAAGTGAAAACTAGATTTCAAAATTTCTTATCTGGAACTTTTAATCCTTTTGAGATTTTTTTCTTTATCACCAGCAATTATAATCCGTAGGCGATTAATTTCTCATTTTTGTACATATTTTGCTAGTATACAAAATAATTGAGAAATTTATAATTTTTAAAATATAGATACTTGTAATCCCTTGTCTAATTTCAAAAATCTCCATAAGTTTAGTAAGATTCTTTAAAATCCCTTTCATATTGTTCAAAATCCTTAAAATTAGTTAATATCCTATAAAATCTCGAAAGATTCCTTAAAATCATATAAAACCCCTGAAATGTCATGAAATCTATTAAAATTCCTTACAATCCAATAGAATTTCGTGAAACTCCTTGACAGTACATTAAAAATAACTTAATTTCTTATAAAATATTGTAAAATATCTTAGAAATATTTAAAATTCAATGAAATTCCGTAAAATCCGTCGAATACCTTAAAAGTCTTTTAAATTACTTAATATCCTGTACAATATCTTAAAATCCTTTTAACATCCTTTAAAATCTGGTTAAAGTCCTTTAAATTTCTGAAAATTACTTGATATCTTTAAAATTCCACAACCTATCGTTATATCCTTTAATTAGCTGTCAAATTGTATCAACTTTTGCACTCATTCAATGAGCACTTTGCTTCCTGTAAGTAAATATGATTTGCTTTCTCATAGAGGAAGCATTAAGTTTTCTTTACATCAGCATTAAATTTTGACTACTTGAGAAGTTACATTCAAAAAATTAATTTTTGAAAATTACAATAAAGCATAACTTTCTTATTTTTTTATAAAATGCATTAATCTTTTAGGTGAATCGATTCGTCTAGACACAAAGAATCCTCATTTTCTTTACATCAGCTTTAAATTTTAATTATTTCAGAAATTATAGTCGAAAAATTACTTTTTTACGAAAATTATAAAAGTATATAAAACTTGTAAAATTAAATATTTTGTTAAACCCTTGTAAGAAATTCAACTAGGTATATAGTGGAATAACTATGCAAAATTTCATCAATTTATCTATGCGTTTTCAAGAAATTACTGGATCGTGACACACACACAGACACACACACACACACACACACACATACACACACACACCACATCGGGAAATTTTTTCAGATCATCATATTAGCTATAATGCCCTTGAAATATGTTCAAAAAAAACTTTTTTTAGGAAACTGGATTTTGTCACCACTACAAAGCTTCCTCTATGAGGAAGCAATAAAAATTACTTAGAATTACTCAAAATATTATGAAATCTCATTAAAACTCTTAAAATTCCTGAAAATCAACTGAAATATCGTAAAATCCCTTGAGTCCATTGAAAGTCCTTTAAATTACTTAATATCCTCTAAAATATTTTAAAATCGGAATTTTTAGTAATTCTGAGTAATTTTAAGAGATATAATAAGAATTTATGGAATTTTGAATAATTTTAAGTAATTTTAAGAATTATCAATTGATTTTGCGAAATTTAAATGAATTTTATAAGATTTTTAGTCATTTTAAGGGTTTTAACGACAGGTAGTCGAATTAGAAGGAATTTTATGGAACATAAAGGAATATCAAGGAGTATTAAGTAAGTTTAAAGAATTTTAAGGAATTCAAGAGATTTTACGGAACTTCATTGAATTTTCAGGAATTTTACGATATTATATGGGATATTCAGTCTAAAAATCTAAAAATCCTTTAAAATTATTTAAAATATCATGAAATGCCATGAAATCCATTAAAATTCAGAATATGGTGGAATTCCTTTAAATTTTATAAATTGACTTCATATTCTTTAATATTCCTTAAAATTCAACAATTTTTTGTGATATCCCTTGAATTTACTAGAAATTCTATAAAGTCTTATGAAATTTCTTTAAGTTTCGTAAAATCACTTGAGATTACCTAAAATTACTCAAAAGCGCATTAAGTCTCAATAAAACTCTTAAAATTATTCAAAATTCCATAAAATCTCGTTAAAGACTTAAAAATACTTGAAAGTTCAATGAATCTCAACAAATCTCTTAAAATTTCTTAATATCATAAAATACCCTAAATTCCCTTAAAATTACTTAGAATCCACAAAAATATCATGAATTCTCACAAAGTTACTTAAAATCACATGAAATCTCCTGAAATTTTTAAAAACCAAAAGAAATCTCTTAATTCGCTTGAAATCCCTTAAGTCGTTAAAATATCGAAAAATCCCTTAAAATTACTTAAAATTCCTGACAATCCAATGAAATCTCGTAAAATCCCTTGAAAGTCCTTAAAATAATTTAATATCCCCAATAATTTAATATACATGAAATCCCGTAAAATCCTTTGAAATTTCATCAAAATCTTCGAAATACTATGAAATCAATTAATATTTTTAAAATCTCACTAAAATTCGAAGAACCTTTTTTAATTCTTTAACATTATATTATCATGGTTCCATATGAAATCTCATTAAATCTATTAAAATATCTTAAAATCCAGTAAAATTTGGAAAAATTCTTAAAAATCTCTTAAAAGATTAAAAGTAATCTCAAATTACTTAAAATTCAACAAAATATATAGTCACATTGTTCACGCTTTAATTTATTTGGATATTCAAAGTATAGTAGAAGAAAAATCAATAAAATTAGTTTTAAAAGCATAATGCAGTTTCTTGGAAGTCGTTTTACTTTTAATCTTCTTCAGGTTAATTCGAACAATCACGCGAGTATCAAAACTTGTAATTAGGCGAAAGCTGATGATTTAAAAGCTGATTTTAAAGCCCTCTTTGAAAAAAGACAGAATTTATTGCACCACCTTCGTTATTAATTAATTGAATTAATGAAATAATTCTTAATTTCTTAATTAATTTCAGATTTGCTTGTTGCTCATCTCGGTGGCATTTGCGGCGGAGGAAAAGGCAGAGGACAAGAACATTAAAAAGCGTGGTTTGGTTGGCCTCGGTCTTGGAGGACTCGGCGGTGGATGGGACGGTGGACTTGGAGGACTTGGTGGTCTTAGTCTTGGCCATGGTCACACCAATGTTGTCACTAAGACTCTTGTCACCAGTGTACCCCATCCCGTCCCCGTTGCTGTCCCTGTTGATCGTCCCTACCCCGTAAAGGTAAGACAAAACAGGATCTGAAATTTAAACATCTTTTTCTCTAATTAAATTCATAATTATCTATGGTTTCATTAGTTCAAGTGAGGATTGACTAAATTTCATCGATAATTAAATCAGCATTGATAATTAAATCAGATCCTCAGTGATCGTATATGGTAAAAGAAATATTATTTTAAAGAAACGAAAACACGATTTTCAAGTACTCTCAAAGTACTTTAAGAGAGAACCACAAATTTTTATTTTTTACTTTATTTTTGTATATTTTTATTTATTATTACTTCTTAGCTCCTGAATTGTTTCTTCCTTATTTACACCACATCTGTATTACAATTTATAATTTCGTGAAGCCTTTTCTCAAAGTTCAAGTTGGTACTTTTAAAAATTATTTACTTGAAATTGATTATTATTTAATATTATTATTTACTTGAATTTCGAAAAAAAAAAAAATGTTTTAGTAATGTTTGATTGGCATAGGATATTGAATGTCACATTTTTTATTTTTATCACATTTTTACTATGAAGTCACCATATATTTTCTCCGGCTTCTTATTTTTAAACCAAGGAAGATATCTCGCTGAAATTTTTGGAAATGAAAGAAAATATATCAGTGATTATTTGAATTAAATAATGAATTAATTAAAAAAATGTTAAGGTAAGTGAGAACAGGGCTTTATTATTAGTTTCGTTTCATTATTAGGCAGGGCACTAAAGTCCTGCTCCCACTTACATTAAAAAATTTCAAATTAATTAATATTTACCATTTGCCCTTAAAACTGTATTTTTGCTTCTTTAAAATAGATACTTCTTTTTCTATAGATTTTAGAATAGGAACTCTAACTAAATGCTAAATAAAAGTAAAATAATAGAATTTTCTATTTTTTTTTCAGGTCCCAGTTGAGGTACCAAAACCATACCCAGTTGCTGTTCCCGTTCCACAGCCATACCCCGTTGTTCAAACCAAGACTGTCCACGTCCCAGTTGACAGACCATACCCAGTCCAAGTTCCAGTCAAGGTACCAGTCGCTGTTCCTGCCCCATACCCAGTTAAGGTAATTAAACAAAAATAATAATTAACCGAAAAACACATTTACTTTACGTCACTCAAGCTACTTTTTAAGGCTGATTGCTTATTACTGATTAATTGATTATTTACTGATTATTTCATATTATTTGCCAGGTTGCTGTTCCTCATGCAGTTCCTGTACCAGTCGCAGTCCCACAACCAGTGGTTGTTAAAGAGACTGTTCCCGTTCTTGTTAAGGGTCACGGAATCGGTCACGGATGGTGAAAACTGAAGTTGCTAAATAGATAAATTTCAAGATTTAGTGATTTCAAGAAGTCACACTCATCCCACCTAAAAAAAAAATGACAAACTCATCCAGCGTTGCGTCCGTCGTGATGTTGTCTTCAACCAAAATACTCTTACTTGTAATGATAGCGTTGAATGAAAATTTTTCCAAATAATAAATCGCCCTTACATTGTTTTATAAAGAAAATCACTTCCATGATCTCATTTTTCATTGCTCATTTTCATAGAGTGGGGAATCGATATACGGAGAACTGGCTCATGATGTTACGGTGTTTGCAAAAAATAAAATAAGTTATCATCAGAAAAAATATAATGATAACGGATATGATGATAAAATATGATAATGAAAGTGAACGGTTTCGGTCTCGAGCTGTTTGGTGTAAAATCTGGATATATGAAATACGAAAAGAAAGGGCGCAGCTCTGACGTCAATGTAAGACTCTGATTGGAGGTAAATAAATGACCCTTGGATCTTAAGTTGAAAAGTTACATGACCATCACGGGATTTTTTAATTATCAGCACTCGTACCTCGTACCTTTCGCTACCCATGGCATTTCCTTTGCGCTTACATTATCCTGATTGCTGCACTACCTCTCGCAATCATCTATTGCCATAAGCAGACTCAATCGTTTTTTTTTTCATCAGCTTCGAAGGCTTCGTGTGCGTCTCAAGTCTCAATACACAAAGGTATTATATGTGCAATCTATGAGGGCGATCAAAAACAAGTTTAGATCTTAGATTTGCCTTTCAAAATCATCGATGGCTGCACAAAGTTCAATAATCAAGTGCAAATAAAATGTATTCACTATCCTCACACTTCCTTCAGATTATAAGGGGACATAATTCCATCTGATCTCAGTGCACACTTGACATGTGTGTTGATGTTGAAATTATACTAGAAAATTATACTAGCTTATTACTTCATGATTGAACTTTAGAGAATCGAAGGTTTTGTACTTGTGCCACGTAAATTGTGACTAATTTCGAAACTTGATTTGAGTAAATTTTAGGGTTGGGTTTGTATGATTTATTATTATGAACTTATTGGTTCAAGTTTTGAACGTTCAATTAAGGGAATTAACTTTGTATAATATATGATACTTTCCTATCATCCTATCTTAAAAAAGCGATGTTACCAATATTAAAGTCTTTGCCAATATATCGAACACATTGTTGTTGTTAAAACCTGATTGGTTCTTCCTTTGTAAATTGCGCAATTTTTGTGTATGTATGTATAAATTACTATTGGTAAGGAAAAAATATTTCAAAATATATCCCAAAGGTTAATAAATATTATTAAATTTGAGAAATTAAATAGATTATACTTATACATAGTAAAATTTTCATGCGTTTTTTTCTATCTTACGAAATTGCATCAAGTTTTAAATAATTTACAGAGATTTAACGATAAAGGATATTGTTATTTTAACAACTTAAGAAATTTCAAGGACATTTGTTTCCAGAAATTTTTAATGATTTGGTAAAATTATATTGAAATTTCATTAATTTTCAAGAATTTAACGAAATTTCACGGAATTTTAAATAATTTTAAGATCTCTTAAAATTATTTAAAACTCCTGAAATGTCATGAAATCCATTAAAATTTCTGCCAATCCAATAGTATCCCAATAAAATCCCTCGAATCCCTTAAAAGTCTTTTAAATTACTAATTATCCTTTAAAATCTGGTTAAAGTCCTTTAAATTTCGTAAAATTACTTGATGTTCTTTAAAATTCCAAAAACTATCGTTATATCCCTTAAAATTACTTAATATCACATAAAATATCTTAAAATCGGAATTTTGAGTAATTTTAAGTGATTTTAAGAATTATCAATTGATTTTGCAAAATTTAAAGGAATTGTATAGGATTTTTAGTCATTTTAAGGGTTATAACGATAGGTTGTTGATTTTTAAGGAATTTTACGGAACATCAGGATTTCTTTGAATTGTCAGGAATTTTAAGAGATTTCATGGGATTTTACGATATTTTATGGAATAGTTAGTAATTTGAAGGGCTTTTAAGGAAGTAAAGGGATTTTACGAGATTTCATTGAATGTCAGGAATTATAAGAGATTTCATGACATTTCGTGGTATTTTAAATAATTTTAAGGGATTTTACAATATTTTAGAGATATTTATAAATTTTAAGGACTTTTAAGGAATTCAAGGATTTTACGAAATCTTAAATCCCTTAAATTTTGTTGAGAGTTCTTAAAATTCGAATTGGCGGATTCATTCGGATTAAAGTTTCGGAATGATTTTGAATGGGCTTCGGGTTAATTCGAATTGAAAACTTCCTTCGAATTAAATCGGGATGAAACTGTTTGGTTCGTATACAAATTCCGGAATGATTCGAAAAATTTCGGATTGATTCGGAATCAATTTCAACCCAAAGCTTTTGCTAGGGTATCTTATTACAATATATCTAATAAATCTAATAATAATACCAATTAAGGGCAAATGATAAACTATGACGTCACTATTAAACGACTGTGCAGTGTATATATTTTCTCTAGTTTCTTGTTTTTAAACTAAAGAAGATGTCCCACTAAAATTTTTTGGAAATGACAAAAAATATATCAGTGCACGTCCATCTTCTCATAAAAGTTGGTCTTAATTCTTGGTCTTTTTTTTTTAATACTGCAATTTTAATTAATTTTTAACTTTTTAATGTAAGTGGAAACAATAAATATTACAATAAAATATTAAACTAGCTTTAAATTCAATTTTCGGTGTTTTCTATTTAAATATATTTATATTTTTTTGTGCTTATTTTTTTAGTATTTTACTTTCTCATTCATATTTTAAAATAAAATGTATTAAATGATGCAAAAACCCTTTTACGAAATTTTTCAAAATAACAAATGCCGTACGGTTGATTAACAGTGACGACATAGTTTAAATATTATTTTGCTGTATCAAAAAATTGTTTTGTTAGGCCAAATAAATACTTTTGTTGAGCATTTCTGTTGACACAAGAAAAATTTTGTTTGGGTAACTAAATAATTTGGTAAGTAGGTCTTTTTGTAGCAAAAAATATTTGTTCTGCTGATCAATCGAAATGGTTGAACAAAAAAATTTGGTTTGCTCAACAAAACAATTTTTCTCAGTGATACTAAATTTGAATGAGCATCACACTTTTTTGAATTACATCTTTAATTTTTGCATTAAGAAAACATCAAACATATAATTAATTATTATTTTAATATACAAAACAAGAGCAAGAAAATTATTGAATAAAATATAAATGAGATAACATTTTGTAACAAGGCTTAACCTCAGTCACCTCGGGGTTAATGGTAGCACATTAATATCCTACATAATTTTTCTTACATACCAATTAATACGATTATCCTAATTAACATATAATTAAAGTTCAGGTTCATAAAAGCAGTGGAGAAAGGAAAATAATGATTTCCTGAACTTCTCTTTTAAGGCCGAATTCTCAATCAGTTGGAAAAATTACCATATCAACTTTCATCGAGTAATCGAGGACAATGGCAGCAACACCTGTCAATCCAATAACTACATTATCATAACAACGACTCCAAATTTTCAGAAAGGGGAACTATAACTACTATTAACATGACAATACGACTTGAACGTAGAATTTCGACAGTTTGCAATATAAATGGCCCAAAAGAAAATTGCGCAACAAAATGAAAACGAAACCTTGTGAGAGTCCACTTATATGTATTTCACCAAACTGGACTCAAGATTCAAGATCAGTGAAATAAATCAATTTCGTAAAGAGGAATTCTCTTTCTAGTTTCAAGTTACGAAAACTGTCTGCGTCCTGTCTGCTTTTAAAAATTACTATCCGCAAATAACTCCATTTCCGGAAATCGATCCCCTCACAAAGAAATCAGAGGATTACTGAATTGATCGTATCAAGTGTGGTTTTCACTTACAATGATGGATCCAATACTGGATCCATCATTATAAATAACAGAAGGATCAATTCGAATTAAAAAAAAAAAAAGAATTAAATCAGATCAGTTAAATTTAATTCCAATTTGCATAAAACAACTTTTACAGACACAAAAAATCGTATTTTTATATTGTTATATGGCATTTCTGCAAATCCTGTATTTTAAAGTTGTTGTTTCAAACGAACAAGTTTTCCAATAAAATGTTTAATTATAAGAATCAATTACAATCCCACAATAAAGTAACTTCTGCGAAAAAGTCCTCCAACGTTTTTATCGCGTTTCTGTAAAACTCGTATTTTAAGCCGCCCTTTTGTTTTTTCTTTTACCAAGATGGAGACAAGGTTTAAAAGCATTAAAGAACGATAAAATAGTTCTCTTATTAAGAGAACATGATTTTCAAGTAAAATTTGGAGATTTCGAATTTTATTTCATGTCCGTTACAGGTTTTGATCAAAATGCTTTTTATTACATTTTTCACTCCACGTGCGTTTACGTAAACATATTTGGCTACTTCTTGGTTCTAACTGGTCTTATATAAAACTAGAAACACTCGAGAGTGTTTTATTGGGAAACAAATGTCATTATAAGAACATCTACATTTTTATGATATCTTTTTAAATAAAATAAATAAAATCGTCGTCCCATAAAATTTCACGAAAACCTTCGAAATTCCTTAAAATTCGTTAAAAAATCTTAAAATTCCTCGAATTCTCTTAAAAATCCTTAAAAATTCACAAAAACCTTGAAAATCATTAATCTCTTAAAATCCATTTTAAAATTCCTTATTTCTCAAAATTCCTAGAAATCTCTTGAATTTTCTTAACATTTCTGGAAATTACATGATAAAATCCTTTAAGATTATATTATCAGAAACTTTAAGAAATTTCGAAATTCTACGACAAGATTTAAAATCCCGGAATCCGCTTAAAATCTCTGAAAATTTTCAGAAACTTCTTGAAATTCCTTAACATTTAAAATCCCAGTAAATCATTAGAAATCTCGCCAAATTCAATGAAATCCTGCACAATTCAACAAAATTTTTTGAAAATTTGAAAAATTTCTTGGAATCTTTTTAAATTATTTAAAATAGTATAAAAATCCATCAAATTCATAAAAATTCCACAATATTTTTTTAAAATTTACTAATCTCTTGAAAAACCCTTAAAAAATGTAAAGCCTTTGAAATCCTTAAAAATTTCACGAAAACCTTGTAAATCGATTAAAATTCGTTGAAATATTTTTAAATTCTTAGAAACCTTCTTAAAATTCCTCAAAATTTCGGAAAATTTAGAATTTCTTAAAATTTCTTAGAATTCTTGAAAGTTTCCTAAAATTGTATGAATTCCTTTAAAATATCCCGAAATATCCTAAAATCTCTGGAAATTTTACGAAATCTTTTTAAAATCCTAAAAATCTTTCGAATTTCGTAAAAATCACTTAAAGATCGTAAAATTCCCTTAAAATTCCTAGAAACCTTAATTTTTTATAAAAAATTTAATTGTCACACATTTATCAGTTGTTTTTTTTTACTCTAAACTACTAATTTAATTACCAGAGCCAAATATTGACTATTTTAATGTTTATAAACTCATAATGCGACAAAAAAATACAATTCTTAAAAAAATGTACAACTACTGCGTCGAAAAAACGATAAAAATATTCAAAAATCAGATGCTAAAATCTCTCTATCTGACCTTTCGAATTTCGATTTGCGTGGGTAAAAATTGTCACGCTTTTTAATTTTTAGTTGTAATAATAATCGTAAATTGTCAGTATATGGCTCTAGATAAAAATATTTCAAAATCAGATTCATTCCCACCTCGCTCCCCTCCCCCCTCTCTCTTTAAACGATCAGGAATTGCATAAATTTCTTTAAAATTTCACGAAATATCCTAAAATTCCTTAAAATTTCTAGAAACCTCTTGAAATTCCTTTCTAAAAAAAAAATGATTTCCCTCTAAAAATATTTTAAAATATTTAAAAATATTTTTATTGTTTTAAAGACTTCTGAATAAGGTCGTCGTTGACATCAAATTTCAAGGATTAAGGTCCTTCGAACTGTGCGAGAATTTCTTGTCCTTTCGCGAAGAGGAACTTAACAGGACAAGTCCTTCGCGAGAATAAATCCTTTGACCCTTACAGCATCCAAGAAACTACATTACACACACTATAGTCTATAAAACTAGGATACTCTGCAAAATGCAGTTAAAAATGTCTACAGGTTCAGAAATCCATTAGTTTTTAAAGCCAATTCATTTTGTCTAAAGGGGATGTTAAATGTAAATTTTGTTCAAATTAATGAGCGGACAGAAAATAAATTAATAAATAATTCTGATTTCAGAAAATGTTAACATTTAAAAAAATAAAGTTACAAGAGAGAATATTCGAAATTTTATAATAATCGCTGACCCAATTTTTTTTTTTTAATTACGTCACGACTCGAAAATATTCTCCAAAGAAGATGAGAATCGCTGACCTTCCTCACTATCTCAGTGAAATGAATTCGTCTAGACCAATAAATTAATGACGCTTCGATTCCAAGTTAAGGACGGTTTTTATTTTTTGCTCTTGAAAATCTACTCTAATAATTTTATTTAACTACTCGAGCTTAACTATCATTCCATAAAATATGCTAAAATTTGCACCAAATATAAGTTTTTAATTTAATTTTTTGCTAATCAAAAAAGAATAACAAAAACGGTCGTCATTCCTGGTAGGGAAAATTATTAGTAGAAAGGTATTAAAGGTATAATAAACAATAGTTTAACAAGGGTTTGAGTTGTTTTGGATCATTTCTTCATGACAGGTGGTCAATTATGAACTGGACCTAAGTACCTGTCAGAAATTCGAAGAATTAGCCAAAATTAGGGTTCTTCATCTTTGAAATCGCCTCGGGAGGCTTAAATTCCACTAATTTAGCACTGCAGGGTGTTCGCTCGAAATTTTAAGGAAACGACAAAAAAGCAGAGAGAAGACAATTCGCGCAATCAGAAAATCTCATAAATAAAGAAAACAGCGTCTGAATTCAAAGGGCATAATTTAATTTCAGTATTTATACACCGAATGTGTGATTAAATATGAACCTTTATTTTTTTTTTCAAGGAACGCCACAATTTTGGCAAAATTAACACACATCAAACATAATCGATAAGATTTACTATAAGTATAAGATTTACCATAATTTAATTACGTAATTGACTCAGTTATTCAGTTTTTTTAGTGTATGTCACATAATTTTCTTCGAAGGCTTTTTACGCAAACAAAATTAAGATTCCCGTGTTTATATTTCAAGCTACCGTAATATATATATATATATATATTATATTTTAGTGATAATATGAGTATTTCTACTAGATACCTGTCATCATAAATTTTTAACTCTTATTGAGACACTTTAAACCTTGAATAGAGTAATTTAGAAACAAAGATTCAGAAAAATTTCCTCAATCGACTGTTTCCGTAAGTACATAAAAATCTAAATGTCACGACTCTGATTGAATTTTCACCGAAAATTTGAAGGTTTTTCATGTGCTTACCTATTTTAAGAAAATACCTATGTCTAATGATGCTTAATTGTCTCTTTTATCACGAATTCAATTAGTGAAAAATCTATGATACACAATTAAAAGTCACTGAAATTTTCAGTAACCGTAACTGTTCACTAGAACTACTACAAATTTCAATGTCATTTCAGTGGAAATTGATTGATTAATTTTTCGAAAAATTATTATATATCAAAATATTTAATTCAAATTTTCAGATATGTGATATTATAATATTAAAATTAATTAGGTTGACGCTCAGTTTTTAACATTTTTAAGAGATACTAAAGAATTTCTGGTGGATTGTTTATCAATAATTTTAGGCGGCTAAGTATAAGCCCCATTTTACTTTAAAAATATAATCAGTCAAATTACATAATGGGAAAGTATTTTTTAAACGAGTTTACTGTCAAATGAAGAATAATGAAAAATTATTTCTTTTTCTTTTTCATGACGTCAAAGGATTTAATCCAAATTTTTCCGAAAATGATATTTTTAGTTTAGAAACTTTCAATAATTTAAATAGACATTCTCACTAACTTTGTTACCAATTCTTTTTTTCAAAATTCCCATTAAAAAATGAAATTCCACAAATTAGTGTTTCATGAATTTGTAAGTAATAAATATTAAGAAAGTTAATATAATTTCATTAAAATTTTATTAACACGTATGTGGAGAGATTTTTTTAATAGTTATTTCCTTTTATTACCTTTTTTTTTCCTTCTCCTTTATTACCTTGACATTATAACTAATTATTACAATTTTAAAGTGTTCCAAGTGTTTTTTGTAATAAAATAAACAACACAGCGTGGAGCAATATATTTTTTAAAAAAACGAAGATCAATAATTTGATCTTCAAAAAAAAAATAATGATTGAATATAATTTTTTCAAAACGTGATGAGACTTTTATCAATTTAATTTTTTACCGTCTTTTCAGAAACTAATAATAATAATAATAATAATAATAATAGGATTGAACTATTGTTGTTTTATTAAATTAAAAATTAGATTTTACAGAATGTTTTTTATCTCTCCTGAAAAATTTGAATTGAATTGTGATTGAATAACGATTTTTATCAACATTTGAATTTTGATTGATTTGTATCAAACTGAAAAAATTTTTTGTTTCTATTAACCAAAATCTGGCTTGCTCAACAAAAGAAATTTGGTTGCTATGCAGCCCAAAAAAATTTTGTTAAGCCAACCAAATTTCTTTGTTTTGTTGGCCTAATTAAGCTGCTTTGTTGACCTAAAAAAATTATTTTATTGACACAAGGTAATTATTATTCAATCAACGAACTGTTTTAGTATATATTTTTTGATTATTTTCAGATTATTGATATTTAAATTACATCTATTTATATTATCGCAGTTTTTCCGATGCAAAAAATCGGAAAAATATGTTGTAGCAGCCGAAATTTGAACCACCTAATCACCATCTCTAACCATTGAACGCAATTTATCCCTAACACCTAAACCACACGGCTACTTATGGAATATTTTGCAAAAATCCCAGCAAACTATCACAAATTTTGCTCAGGCAAAAAAAAACCGTGCACCAAAATATTTTTATTACAATAACTAATTTTTCCCAATGAAAAGTCAACCAACCGTAATTGAGATGTAAACACGAAAAGAATTGATTTTTTATTAAACATAACATTTTTAATGCATTCACATTATTTTCAACATTCAAAATTTGACTACCATTTTCATATTTTATTCCGAATGAACTCATCAAACTCTAAAAAAGTGAAATTTCACCTAGTCTTACCTATAAAATCTTGCAGAATTCGACCGATTGCACGAAGAATAGCAGAAATGGCTACTCAGTATCTCTAAACTAAAATTCCGAAAGCGAATTTGAATGAGTCTGACCCGGCACGTAAAACGTAAAATCTTAACGCAATTATGAATACCCGAAGTGCGATACAGGCGACTGGACCCAATTAATTTTAAGAACTACAAACGAGGCCCACATGACACGTAATCCGGCGAATTTCGTCGTAGCATGTGTAAACACCAGGCCAGCATATAATATACTATATAGTGCGTACGTAGCGTAAGTAGTTGTGCAAGAAGTGAGAAGTGTTTCGGGCCTCCTCGACCGTGGATTTGAGCCCGGTCGATTTCTTTTGGGCCTTCCTCCCCATACTGGCCTCCTATGGGGACCACCGCTACCACGGCCATAACCACCATCACCACCACCACCTCCACCA
>UCOH01012668.1:0-10440 GCA_900474275.1 Synergus japonicus
CGACCGTCTAAGTTCAGAAAACGCTTGGGAGGGTGGTTTCTTCCGTCTCACATCCCCCGCGGTAATGCAAAATAGAATTTGTTTATGAATTACATTACCTTTCAAGGGTACCTTTGAAGCCCTGAATGTTTAAATAGGTACGTCTTATTTTTTCTTGGAGAAAATCGACCGTCTAAGTTCAGAAAACGCTTGGGAGGGTGGTTTTTTCCGTCTCACATCCCCCGCGGTAATGCAAAATAGAATTTGTTTATGCATTACACTACCTTTCAAGGGTACCTTTGAAGCCCTGTATGTTTAAATAGGTACGTTTTATTTTTTCTTGGAGAAAATCGACCGTCTAAGTTCAGAAAACGCTTGGGAGGGTGGTTTTTTCCGTCTCACATCCCCCGCGGTAATGCAAAATAGAATTTGTTTATGAATTACACTACCTTTCAAGGGTACCTTTGAAGCCCTGTATGTTTAAATAGGTATGTTTTATTAGTTTTTGAAAAAATATACGAAGTACCGATTGAGTAACAAAAAAATATTGTTGTTGTTGTTTGGAATGTTTTTAAGCTGATAAATTGCGTCAGGGCTTCAGTAAATAGTTTATTGATACTTTATTTTCCATTTTAAATGTATAGGAAAAAAAAAAAAAACCGTCTGACATAGTGCATTTACAAGTGCGTATCTAATAATCATAATAATTATTTCACCTACACTTCGATTTACCTATTTTTTAATTGGACTGTTAAAGCTCTCACTGTTTAACATGTCGTTGAGAGATGTGAAAACAGTCTTGGATGAATCCTCCACATTTTCATCTTCTTCTGTGTTTTCATTCTCGAGGATTTCATTATCATCGAATGCGTCCAGGAAAAATTCGTCATCTTCAGCAATCTAAAATACAGATGCAATTCTATAATTAGGAAAACAGTAAATAAATTAAAAAAATTCCGAGGTATTGGTAGGATCTACTCCAACCTAAAGTTTCAACCAATTAACAATAATAATTTCTTACAAAACTTAAAAATTTGTAAATTATACATTTTAATTTTTAAATTTATGAATAATTGAGATATCAGTTTATCAAGTAGAATTTTACCTGAGCACAATTTTCTACGGAATTTTCAATCATATCTAGATCATCCGATAGTGCATTTATTATACTTTGAACACCGTCACTGCAGCTTTCAAAAATGTTCTCTTGTGTTGAACGTATCTAAGAAAATAAAGTATTTATATTAAAAATTTAAATTAATATTTGGAAGTATTAAAATGAACATAAATTAAAGAAAAAAAGACCGTTTTACCCGATCCATATCTTTACGACATAGTTACGACATTTTGAAGACATTGTATAGACATTATATAATAAATAATAATATTATTTTACAATCACCCATTAATGAATTTATTTAGGATTCTCCTTACGACAAACTTTTCTGAATTATTTTCTTCTTTGCTAATAGCCTTGAAAGGGTCCTCGAAATTAAAATTATCTTTTTTCGTTATGACATCTTCAACTTGCATATCATTAGCAAGATAAAAAATGTTCTCATTCTGATCATCACTTAAAGTTTCCTCAACAGTTTCTTCCTAAAATTTTTAGAAAAAGTATATATAAATAAACATTAGTACATTAATATGTCTCAAAATATCAAGATCTCTTCAGGTTCTAAAAAGAATTTTAAAAATGTGTAAATTGCTGCCATGATTCTATTATAATTTTTTAATCCAAAGTGATTATTCGAAAGAGATAAGAATATAAATTCGTTAAGTTAAAAAATAAGCTTTCGCACAAATTTTACCAACTTTAAAAAAAAAAAGGAAGTTTGAAAAAAATTATCTAAATTTATTTTACCTTTTCTTTATGCAATTTCTTATATCGGAACCAAGAAGATGAAGGAATTGGTTCTTCTGATTCCGGTTCTAAATATCTCTTGTATCCTGTAGATCTTAATTTTTCCATGATATAGGTTTCTTTTTCAAAGAAATGAATTTTTAAGTTTGATATCTTCTTTCACCACACTATGCGGTAGAATTTTAGAGAATTATCAAGCCAATAAAACGTCTTAAAAAATTCCAATTATAAGATTGCGTACAGAGCGAAAAAAAAATTAATTTTGAAAATTTTTCATAAAACGAAGTATTCATAATCTAACTGCAAAATTCACAATTTTGATTTTACTTGAAACATATTTCAATTCGATCTTTTATCCCTGTTTTATTTTATGACAGATTATAAATCGAAATCTTTTGTTTACACAAATAATATTAAAATTAAAAATGTTCTAAATGTCATAAACCAGAGGAAACTTTGACAGTTTCATGTATACCGCTTCGTGATCTACAGACTTTTCCGTTAGAAAATTAGATAAAGTGTCTGCTTCGTGTGCCGGTGAACGTTTATCACATCAAAAACTAATTGCAATACAAATTAAAAAATTATAAAATATGGCTATATCTTATGCGTATGTCAAGTTCACCAATGGAGTTGAAAAAGTAGTTTCAACGAAGTGTCTTCAAAATCTACTTAATGGTTTTATCCTTCTTTTGGGAGGTAAGTTATTCATCAAAAATAGTAATCAAACATTAAAAAATTTTAATAAATAATAAATAATTATCAATAATAATAATATAAATAATTTAAATAAATATTATTTATAACGTTATTATAAAAAAAGTGATAAAAATAACAATTTTTCCCGTCTTGTGAATAAGTTGTAGAAAAATTTATTAAAAATGCTTTTGTTTTAGAAAGCGAAGAGGATGTTTTAATTCAAAAAAATGAAAAACGTTTGAAGTTCCCAAATAAAAGGAATATGAGTTTCTCCTCGAGTTTCTCATCTACTAATACAGATAGAGCCGGAAAGACACAAAAAACAAAAGTAAGAAGTAACTTTAAAAACATATTTTCAACCTTTTTGTTCTCAGAAAATATTGCATATGCTTGAACGAATGTTTTTTTCTTTTAAAGGTATGATCAAGGAGAGTGAAAAAAATATTTTGTTTGCTGGTAAAGAAAAGGTATTAGTTTGTTTATAAAATAAAATGCATGTATGCAAGTTTTCTGCTGGCGCAGGTGACTTTGACTACTGGTGATCAGAAACAGAAAATCGAAAAAAGTTATTAATGTATATCATCGCCCCTATGGTCCGATCCTCCACTTTTGTATTTCATAGAAAATTAACAAAATTCTGACATTTTGGAATTATTTCATGAAATAAAAAAGTGGAGGTTCGTGCTATAGAGTCGATGACAGATTAATAAACCTTTTCGATTTTCAGTTTCGGATCACCAGGAGAGTCAAAATTACCTGCGCCAGCAGAAAAATTGCATACATGAATTTTATTTTATAAATAAATAAATAGATAAATTAAAATAGTTCTCGAGAAAAAAATGCTAAAAAATATGCTTTTTTATGCGTTCACTGTATACAATGTCCTCTTTTACTTTTTGTTATTGTAGATTGTTAAAACAAAAATTAACTCTACAAAAACTGATGCAAGGCAGCATATTAACAATAAAATTTTAAAGAAGCATTTAAATTTAATGAACCAACGCAAACCCATATCTGATGATTCGTCAGATTCTGAAAAAATGGAAATGAGTTATAAAAATAACGGTACGTACCTATTTCAAAGTATTTATCAAACGTAGTAATAGTTGCATCACCTGCAATCAAATGATACACACGTTCTCATTGATGAGGAAGAGCTAAACAGTGATGGTAAAAAATTTTAAAACTACCGCCTTTTTTCCATCTGAAATATTGTACATTTCTTTAAATATATTTTTTATACTTTCATGTAAAATTAACGAATTTACAGAATCATTGCCTTAAAAAATTAGAAGAACCAAAGTGTACCTGTCACCTCATGGAAGTTTGTTCTCTAGATCTAGAGAACAAACACCGCTAATAGCACCGAGTTTAACAGTTAACAACCAACGACGAATGTCAAAGTCTCTTGCAACAGAATGCAATTCTGATTTTGAAGACTCTAGATCCAGAGAACAAACACCGCTGGCATCGAGTTTAACAGTTAACAACCAACGACGAATGTCAAAGTCTCTTACAACAGAATGCAATTCTGATTTTGAAGAATCTCGATTTAGAGAAAATACACCGCCAGCATCGTGTTCAATAGTTAACAACCAACGAATTTCAAAGTCTCCTCCAACACAATCTAGAGAAAGACAATCAACCAGAGATATTGATTTAAATGAGGACAAAGTACGTATTACTGCAATTTTACCGTTAAATACTTACCTTATTATTAATTACTTACCTTACTTATTCTAATTCCTCATTTCAATTTTGATTTTTTTATAGATTCATTTTGGTGAGAATATCTACATTCATATAGACATATGGGAGACTATGTTAAGAAAGAACGATTCTAGGTTCGTAAGAGATTTAGTAGAAGTTATTTGGGGTAGAGCAATGCTCAGAAAAAGATGCTTAAATGAATCCTTGAGCAATAAAGAAGATGGATCTGAGGAGACATTCAGAAAGGAATTAACTCCAAGAAAATATAAATTAGTAAAAGGTTTGTACTGAGATTATTTTTTTATTTTGATGATTTTTATATTTCCTCGCATATTTACTTAAATATTTAATTGCCACTTTATTTTTACTGGTTTATTATACGATAAAATTACTAAAGCTAATGTTAGAGGAGCAGCGCGGGAATTACGAATGAGAAAACTATCGAAATATATGTCAGCCAAATTATATGATGTTCATAGATTGAAGAAATAAGTTGCGTTTAATTTTAAGTTAATGAATTTTACATTTTCCATTTTTATTGCAGTTTTGAAAGATATGTCAATAAAATTATAAGTTTTTTTTTGAAGGACTCTTTAGTCACATATTTACTCATTTTTGTGCGATTCCATTTTTAATTTATGTTGGTAGGAAAATTTTTTTATTGTTAAACAAGTTTTTATAGTTATCAGTCTAGTTTTTAATACTAATAAAGCCAAAATTTGAAAATAAAATTGTGTTTTATTCAAAATTTCAAAATTTCAAGAGATACAAGAAAAACTCGAGAAATCTTGGTAGAGAATTCTCGTGCTTCGAAAAATAAAAAAGTTTGAGAAACCAGAAACCCTAATCATAACGTTTGATGTTTCCAACTTTAAAAATAACGAAGACCATATGACTGACGGCCGCAAACTGCGCAAAGCTATTCACCCCATTCATGCAATCTCTATGAACTTTGTTCAGGCAATGTGTTCAAAACTTAACTAGATCACAAATTTTGCAAATCGTAAACGATATCGTAAACGACATCGTAAACTATCCCAAATTACAATGTAGTTTTCCATATCGTCCACGACATCGTTTGCGATATCGTTTACGATGTAGTTTACGATATCGTATTTTTCAATAGGTACCTATTCCTCGCCTATTTTTATAAAAAAAATTACCTTTCACTTTTTTTAATGACAATAAATACTGTAATGGCTGACATAAATTTATTTTGACGCATTCATTGAAACTCAACTGCTCTACTTTTTTCTTGCTGAAATTAAAATTCTTATCAATTATTAAAAAACAAAAAAGTATTATTTTTAAATAAATTGTAATAAATTAATAATAAAGTATAATATTTCTATCGTCAGAGGGACCTTATATATTAATAAGCAGAAAAAATGCTGAAATTTCATGGGTAAAATTTAGTAGACACTTTGAATAGTTACCTTCTTATCTTATTGATGTGCTTATAGATTTTTTACTTCTTTTAGGGAATATTTATGGGACGGATCACGAGTCCGAAAATCTCAAAACGTGAGATGTCAGAAGAAATATGTACACTTCAAGAAATAAGTACTTAAGTCAACCAAAGGATTTAAATATCCTTGTGATATAGTTTGTGTAGGGTTAATTGTATTTTGTATTCGATGCTTTAATAGTACTTAATGTGACTAAACGGCTTTAAATGTCACTGTGATAACACATATTATTAAGAAGTATCATCGAAATTTTTAAAAGCAAAATACGTTGCCACTTGTGTTCAGTTTTTTATACTATATCCTTGATAGCTCTAATTACTCATTGATGAACATTTCACAATCTTAGGGAAAACTGAATATGAGTGCACTCTTTCAGGATGTGGAAGAAGGTTCCCCTCATTAAACTCTCTTAAACGGCATTTCAAACTAGTACATAGTTCGTATTTTCCGGTAATGATCAGTCCTACTTTTCTTTCAAGTGAGAATGTTGCTAACTGTTCCAATAATTCATAGACTAGCGATACAATAAATCCAAACAATTTTCCGTCTGCTTGCACTTTATTGAATCCTGTAATTGAAGATGTCAATGAAGTTCCTATACCAAGTACTTCCAACGGAGGTACTCCTACTGGAAAAGTTTTCTTCGATATTGTTAAACTTCAAATGCAACGTATGATATTAAATTTGTACAGCAAACCATCATCTATACCCAGGAACATAGTTCAGTGTGTCATAGATGAAATTTAGAATGTTATTACTTGTCCGTTGAAACTTCTAGAAAATCAAGTTCAAGAAATTTTTGTTGGAAATTCTGTTCTGTTAGATGATCATAAAGAAGTAAATTCAATGTTCTCAGATTTCAATTCCGTTTTGGAAAAAATAGTACAGAGTACTTGTGTTTCAAAAATCTTAAAAAAGCTGGCTTTTATATTGACCCTCAATCTCATGTAATTGGTCAAGAATTTGAAGTCTGTGGAGAAAAAGAGATACCGAAGGATCGATGTGCACAAGTTATTCCCTTAAAGACCGTTCTAAAATCATTTTTAGAAATTGATAGTGCTTCAGATCGCATTTCCGATTACATAAGTTCTTTAGAAAACAACAGTACAATAATTTCGAACATCGTGCAAGCAGATTTATGGAAACAAACCATTTTAAAATTCAAAGGAAAAGTATGTTCGCCTTATGTTCGTCATCATGATGACCATAAGAAAGCCGGTAACAAGGTCGCCTTTGCAAAATGAATTGAAGAATTAAAATACTTGGCAGACGAAAGCATCGAAGTTGAGACGAAAACTGGAAAAGTACGGATTTATTTTATTTTGGCAGTAATTGAAGGAGATAATCAAGGATTGAATATGATCTTAGGTTACAGTGAAAGTTTTTCCGCAAATTATTACTGTAGATTATGTAGATGGTCTAAAGCTAAATCACAGTATGCTACCGCAATTCTGGATACCGATTTAAGAACTGAAACGAATGAGAATAGTGACATACAAACTAGCAATTTTGAAACCAGTGGTGTAAAAGAAAATTGCGTTTTTAATGAAATTCCTGATTTCCACTGTGTACGAAATGCCGATACTATGCATGATCTTCTCGAGAGAGTCTTACCGAATAAAACGGGTTTAGTTTTCAGTCAACTTATTCTGATTGACAGAATTATCGATTTCAATCATTTCAATGCAATAATCAGCTAAAGAACAAATTTATTAAATTGTGAGCAGCCGAAATGCTCACATTTTATACATATGTACCCACTACTTAGACAACTGCATTTCTGAACATCATTGTCTGTATATCAAACTGTTTGGAGCTTTGAAGCTAAAGCATTACTTTATGCTTCATTACTCTAATATTATAAAAATGATGGAACCCTTAACAAATATTCAAGCATATAGAAGGAAAGTTGACTTCTAATTCTGTTTCGACAAGAGTCAATATATGCAAAATTATTGTAATTTAACAGCAGCTTATTCTTTTAAATCGACTATTATTAAACGACGGTTTTGATTCTGAGTTTGCAAGTGGTCGTTTGAGAGAGTTTAGTGCGGAAACTGCTGACGCTTTAGCAAATCTGTCTACCTATGTTCCAGATGATTACCTTGCGACTGATATGGTTAAAATATTTAACACTCAATACAAATGTGATTTAGTTGTCAGTATTGATGGACACGATGATTTTCCGAGTTTTGTACAAATTAAAGAAATTCTAATTTCATGCCAAAACAACGATATCCTATTCTACTGCGATGTTTTCAAAACCGTATCATTTTGTAAACACATCTTTGCTCATGAAGTTAATAAAACATTGAAAAAGCTTTTTGTTAAACAATTAGATTTAGTGAATCATCGCCCTGTTCTTGCATATGAGTATTCAGGCAAGATTTATACTGTCACAAAAAGTGCAGTTTAATTTTTAACGAAATATTTAATTTTTCGTCATATAATTTATGTGAATAAATAAAAGTATGCATTTGTAATTGGATTTTTCATACTTTGACCCACTTACTATTAATTTTTATGTTTTTGAATTTTTGTTATTTTTATGTATATTAAGAAGAAGTTACTGCATTCTAGACGATGCTATTTAAATAATAATTAAATCATAATCATAATTGAAGGGCTGAGATTAAAAGCGGAATAAAAAAATAATGACTGCAAAAATGGATTGAGAAGACTATGTGCAAAAACGGATAAAAAAGGAAATAATATAAACGAAGGTTACATCGTATATTTTAATATAAACTCTAAGATAGACCGAAATATTATAAAACAATAAGTTGTTCTATCATAAAGTTATATTTTAAAATATACTACACAATCTTCAATTTTCTCGTTTCTTTTTTAACCCGCTTTTGTCCGTAGCCTTCTTAACCCATTTTTGTTTCCAAAATTTTTTAGCCCGCTTTTACTCTTAGTCCCTCAATTAAGTATAGCAAAATTTAAATATTTATAATTTGGAACATCTTAGATATTCAAGTCGACCCTCCGGGATGATTGATTTGACCATCTGAGATAATCGAATGGACTTGCGAGGATGGTCGAGTTAACTCTCTGAGATGATCAAGTAGGCCATCTAGGATACTCGAGATTATTAAGTTGACCTTCTGGGAGGGTCGAGTTGAACCTCTGAAATTCGACTCGACTCTCTTATTTTAACCCTCCAGAGATGAACAGTTTGACTATCTAAAAGGCTATCCTATAGTAGTTTACCCTCAAATATGATCAGTCTGAAGGTGCAGTCCCATGTCGGCAGAAAATGCAAAGCAGAAAGCACAAAATCATTAGAGTGAAAGAAAGAGAAAATCTGCCTGTCTCTTTCACCCTTATGATTTGCTGCTTTCTGCTTTACGTTTTCTGCCGACATGGAATTGCATCTTGACCCTCGAGATAACCAGTTTGACCTTCCATTTTTCTCCGTGCAGTTTTGAGGAAAAACGCATTTAAAGTTTTCAACACAGATTTAATTTTCGGTAAATTTTCTCTTCCTATTGCGCGATTTGATGACCTTTTTTGCTCTGGAGCCTTTTTTATGGTTGTATGAAGGTTTTTCATTCATTTTAAAATTTGTTTTAAAATGTTGTTTTATTTGTTTTCTAGCCCACAATTATCTTAGCGCTAATGAACAGTGCCGCTTTAAAGTGCCCCTATTAATTAATTAATTGACTAATCATTATCATCATCACCATTGACAACATGTAATCATTACATCATAAGCCATAATTATAATTACCAAAATATTCGTCCTCAAAGGCACAGTATAAACTCCATCTGTATAGGAGACACCCACAAGAAATATACACACTCTCAATCACTCACCGCGTCCGTGAGAGGTCCAGAAGCCACCCTCACTAACACTGGTCTATTGAAATCTCTTAGTATCTAGGATCAGCATAAAAACAGCATGGCCCATAGAGAACCCAGTCAGTTCGAGTTTTCAGTCAGTTCGAGTTTTTAGTCAGTTCCAGTTCTAGTAGTTTAGTTTTGAATTCGGGTGCAGTCTTTCTACGATCAACAGTCTAGTCGAGTCTTCAGTTAATACAGCGAAAGGTGCAGATCTACGGTGAAAGTCAGTGCAGTGTCGAATCGTCAAGTCAACAGTCTGACCCAGTGTTACAACAAGTCCAAGCTGAATCCTAAAAACAGTGACAGTTCAGGAGGATTATAAAAGGATTACCTAAACTCATTTATGAATCACTCAAAAAAAAGTTCTGGTTAAAGGTACCAGAAGCATCTGGTTAAAAAATTTCTAATTAATTTGTCCAGAAAATCTAGTTAATATAACCCGAAAAATCTTGTTAATTAAGTCTGGTTCTTTTTTTCTGGTAAAAAGTATTCTGGTTATTATTTCTGGTAAGAAAGATTTCATATTTTGCCGCGTTTGCGCCGATGGCAGCACGGTCGGGTATCCGCATGCAAGTTAGTGAAGGTTACGATCGTTGTACATATATCTTAATTGTTGTACTTTCGTCCGTGACAATGGACGAAAAAGTATCAGAAAAACTCCATTCCTGGGGTCTAGATCACCTGCAGGAGAAATTTAAGGGTAAGTATATAAAGAATATTACTTTTTATGTGAATATATGTATAGAGAGTGCCCAGTGCCCACGCGTGAGTGATAATGCTTCTGCCATTTTTTTTCGGCTTGAAAAAAAGCAAGTCACTTTTATTATTATTTTTAATATTCTTTTTCCAGACGAATGCATAGACTGGAAC
>UCOH01012669.1:0-23599 GCA_900474275.1 Synergus japonicus
AGATTAGATAGAAATGATAGATTTTTTGAGTTAATATTACTTCCCGATATGTACGGTTTACTTAAAATTTCTGTAAGCATCCTCTGTAAACATAACAAGAAATATCTGTAGTATTTACAGATTGTATATGTTGATTAAACATGCATTTGATGGTATTGATATTTTGTAAGTCTTACATAAAAAACCTGTAAAGGTTACAGACTCTGTCAGTTGTGCATAGTATACCCTCCCCCCATGTGCTCGGATTGAGTATGCCCTGGAAAAAATGTGGGATCACCATCTCGAAAGCTTAGGGTAATGGTTAGGCAACTGGACTCGCATCCCGTAGGTCGTGCGTTCGATTCCCCCCCAGCGTCGCGTGCGAAATTTTATTTGTTATATAAGCGTTTAAATCTGCAAATAACGATTACTTATAAGAATATCCATAATATAAATGCGAATAAACAATATTTTCTTAATTAATAATTTTTTTGACTCGGGAAATCGTTAGATACTATTCTGTAACATTTACAGGTGTTTGTCAGTAATCGTTACATATATTTGTCAGTAATGTTTACGGATGTTTCATGTTAGTGTTACAACTAAATCCTGCAACAGTTACATATTCTATTTACATAAATTTTATGTAATGAGTACTGAAATTTTATGCTGTCACTATATTAGCATAGGAAATCTGTAACGGTTACAGACTTTTCGGTAAGTTTAATGGAATTTTTTTCTCCGTGTTAGCGCGTTTTTCTCGAAACCACATTTTAAAAGTCCGTGGACAACGTAATTTCAAAACTAATAAACCGATCCTTTTCAAATTTGGTACACATTTTCTACGTATAACTTGCTAGGTAATGTCGCGAGGATTTTTGTGTTTGTTAATAATTATTAATTTTGCAATAACAAATTGTGCGAATTTTTTCTCAAAAATCGCTGTTTTGACTTCAAAATGTCAAGAAAAATTCAAAATTCGAATTAAAAAAAATTCCTCGACTGATTACCTGCGAAAAATGATTATCTAATGAAAAAAATTTGATTTGATTGTTTCAGATAATCCAGTCCTGAGATATGCTGTCCACCGCAAAACGTCTTTTGCTCGAGACACTTCGGGAGACTTGACGCCACCGGCTCAATTTTTAATATTTTTTAGTGAAATTTGTGTGGAATATTGTTCGAGCCGTACTCTATTATGTACACTTTTATAAAATAAATTCCCCCCCCCCCTTAAGTACAAAAATGATATTTTTTCCGTGTGTAAAATCTGGAATTTGCTGCAAGAAGAAGTTGTTAGCATATCTGGTGCAAACGTTTGATGGGTGGAGTTGAATTTATCTATCAAATAAATCTAAAAGATTTAAAATCAAACTTTCTCGAAAAACATATTGTTCTCAGATGTAGAGCAAGTACTGAATACTATGACTTGGAAATATCGATTAATATGACCTAAAAGTTCTCCAAAAACATTATATTCCAAAGGAAAATGTTGCTCACAAACCTGGGGAGTGCCCTCAACTCCAAAACCAAATCAAGCTAGAATATATCGAAGATGATGTTTTTACTGTCTGTGAAAGATGTCCGCGAACATGAAGCAAGCGTTTGACTTTGATGGTTCAAGATTTCCATTTATTAGCCCCTAAACCTAGTCTGAAGTCTATTTGTCTCGAAGATGATGTTTTTTTTTAACCTAGTGAAGGTTTTTTTTATCAGGTCGTCCAAGTGTCGTTTAATTTTCTTAAAAGTTCTTTCTGGCCAATAACTCCCAGGGGAAGATGTCTGCACACTTGGTGCAAGCATTTGACTAGGGTGTTTCAAGGTTACCCTTTCTTAACCCTAAAACCTGTTCTAAAGCCTAACTTTCTTGAAGATGTTGTTTTCATTCCTGGTGAAAGTTCTTTTCGTCCGAAACAATAAATCAAAACTAAAACTCCCTGCGGAAGATGTTTTTTGTACATTTTGTGAAAGCATTTGATTTCAGTGGTTCAAGGTGCTCCTTTATTAGTCCCAAAACCTAGTCTGAAACCTATCTTTCTCGAAGATGATGTTATTTGAACCTAGTGAAGGTTTTTTTTGTGAGTTCGTCCAAGTGTCAATTAATTGTACTTAAAAGTTCATCAAAAATAATAACTCCCAGAAGAAGATGCCCTGTTAGCCCCAAAACCTAATCGGACACTTAAATTTCTCGAAGATGTTGTCTTTATTCCTGGTGAAGGTTTTTTCGTCAGATCATCACACCTGGTGCAAGCATTTGACTTGACTCCAAAACCTGTTCTAACGCCTAACTTTCTCGAATCAGATGTTTTTAGTCCTGGTAAAAGTTTTTTTTGTCAGGTCGTCAAAGTGCTGATTAATTTGACTTCAAAATTCATCAAAACCATAACACCCTGACGAAGATGTTTGTCGTACACCTAGTGCAAGTGTTTGACTTCGGTTGATGTTTTTTGTACACCTTGAGGAATATGTTTGCTGCACACCTAGTGCAAGCATTTGACTTGGATGTTTCAGGGTTTCTCTTTGTTCACCCCAAAGCATGTTCTAACGCCTAACTTTCTCGAAGATGTTTTTAGTCCTGGTGAAAGTTTTTTTCGTCAGGTCGCCAAAGTGCTGATTAATTTGAGTACTTTCAATACAGTCGACTGTAAATTACTGAATACAAACTGAATTATAAAAACTGGTTTAATAAGTTTTTCCATCAAATATTTTATTAATTAATTTAATAATTGAATCATTTATTAATCATCCTTTCTTAAAAAATAGATGTAATAAATGAAAGAGGAAGAGAAGTAAAATATAGTGCAGGAACATAGTACTTTATTAAAGCACAAACATATGCTACGTACAGTTATAGCAATTGTTAAAAACTACGGCGAACTTCCAATAAATAATTTCGAGTATACATTTTGCATGGAGAATAGACATAAGGAGACCAAACTAATGTAACGAAAAATGATCACATTTCAGTTGGAAATTCGTAGAGCAGAAATTTCTTGACTAATGATGTGATATTTCCATGAGGTGTCCTTATAATTTCCGCAGCAATTTTTTTTCATATTTCACATTCCTTGAAGTTTTGTTTACTCTATAACGACTAATGCCAAAATCTTTGATCAATGGCAACCTATGAACGGCGGCCATTATTAGTGCTGCCTATGGAACACTAACGCCATTAGTTGGGAAGTTCTTGTATTTTTTCATTGTACTTTCAACAAAAATGGGTTCGATTATTGTGTAGTCAATGTACAGGACTTTGGACGGATCCGAATTCGATGAAATGTACCCTGTTGGAAGTAAAAAGATAGAAAAGGATAGAGATTTTATATCTATGGATTACAAAAGGGATAGGAAAAGATTAGCGTAGATAAACGTGGATAGGCGAAGGATACAGCAAGATAGAAAGATGGAGATTCAAAAGGAAAGAGATTATTGTAGAGATAGAAATAGATAGGAAGGATACATTTTTCCTTTCTATCTCAATCTTGAATATTGAAAAAGATTCAAACAGATAGACTTTCTATTTTTTTACATCCAACAGGGTGCTCAAGTGTACACTCTGGTACACTCGGGAAGTGTGTGGAAAAATGTTCACTACCGTTACACATTTTCCCACAAACTTTTGATACACTTAGCAAGTGTTCACTTGAGCATACTTTTGGCACGCTTCGGATCGAATTCGGTTTCGTCATTTATTCTCCTTATGTATATTCTTCATTTTATCTTGTCCAGGGAGTCCCGTTTTAATCTATTGAATGTACTATTGAAAATTATACTATTTATTTTGACCTTGATGTCAATTTTCAAGGTCAATTGAAGGTATTCAAAAATAGATGTTTCCATTTTAAAAAAAGGGTCTAGACTATGCCAATGAGATGAGGTGCTTTTGCTGAATTTGGCAATACACTTTTAATTGGTGTGCCAGCCTGAAATTGAAACTAGCTGTAAAGTTATATCAACTTTTGTGCTCATTTAATGAGCACTTTGCTTCCTGTAAGCAAATATGATTTGCTTCCTCATAGAGGAAGCAATAAGAAGTTTATATATTTAACTTTACTTTTTTTTCTTTACTTTAGATAATAATTTTTAATATTTAAAAACGTTGTTCCTCTTCCAGCATTGTTCATTCTTCCCCCTCTCCCTAAATTCTTCAAATGTACCCCTCTACCCCTACTCTTCCAACCACCCCCTCTGCCTCTCCAAGTCCTCCCCTTCTCCTTGTCGCCATATTCTCCAAATTGTCCCTTCTCCTTCTCTTCCTAGATTAACACTTTCCTTTTTTTTTCCTTCTTCCTTTTTCTTTTCTTTTTTATTTTTCAATCTGATATATATCTGGTATATTTAACATATTTTAGAAACTTACCAACAATTTCGAAACATTATAAAGAATTCCCATGCATTCTTTGAAATTATTTGAGTTGCCAATGATTTCAAGACATTTTCAATCGTTTAAAAAGATTTTAAGAGGTTTCTAGGAATTAAAAGGTATTACAAGAGATTTGTTTAATAATTAAAAGATTTAGTGGAATTTTAAACGAATACATGAAATTTTATAAGATATTTTATAGAAAGTTTAAAGAATTCAAAGAATTTTAAGCAATTTTAAAGAATTTTAAAAAGCTTGTAAGAATTTAAAAAAATTTGGATTTTGTAAAGTGAATTTAAGTAGAGGTGTGCACCCGTTCCGGTCGAATTTACAGTGCAAATTTGTACTTTTTTGCCACGATTAGAACACCGAATTTTTCTTAATTGAGTTTAATTCTAAAAGAGATTAAAGCTTCTAAGCTTTAATCTATTTTAGAAATAAAGTTGCACTGAAAATTCAATCGAAACGAATGCACACCTCTAATTTTAAGGGATTTAATTTTAATTTTAATGAATCTTGACAAGATTTTTGTAATTTATATAAGATTTTGTACAATTTTATAGAATTTCAAGAGGTTTTAAAGAATTGCTTCCTCACAGAGGAAGCTTTGTAGTGGTGACAAAATCCAGTCTCCCAAAAAAGGTTTTTTTGAACATATTTCAAGGGCAATATATCTAATACGATGATCTGAAAAAATGTCCGGATGTATGTATGCATGTGTGTGTGTATGTGTGTCACGATCCGGTAATTTCTTGACAACGCGTGGAGATAAATTGATGAAATTTTGCATAGTTATTCCACTATATACCTAGTTGAATTTCTTACAATGGTTTAACAAAATATTTAATTTCAAAAGTTTTATGTACTTTTATAATTTTCGTAAAATTAATTTTTCCACTATAACTTCTCAAATATTGAAAATTTAAAGCTGGTGTAAGGGAAATGAAGATTCCTTTTGTAACAAGAGGTTACGCGCGTGCGCCTTAACATCTTCTCTCGTTACCGAGCCTTGCTAGACGCCTCCCCTCTCCGACTCTCCCTACTCCGGGCGTGGTTCGTGCTTTGGCCCGTTCATTAAAAGTAGTCGCGCTGCGTGAAATCAGCAGTTCAGCTGGGCGAGTCCCACCGACTAGGTCAGAGAGATCCTCGCTCAGTCAAAGCTCATGCGCTTTCCCTATCGATAGGTGCTACTATGGTAGGCAAAGCGAGGGTGAAATCGCAAGGGACAGGCGCTTCTGTACTTGCCATTTCTTGAACTAACTCCGTCCAGGGAGGATCGAGGGAGTGCCAATGGATGGGTGCTACCATGGTTGTCACTTCTCTCGAGCCTTCATTTTATCTTTTGTGAGAAAACTGTAGCTTTCGAGTTAATCTCAAAGGTGGACGATTTTCCCAATCAATAGGCGCTCCTATGGTTGTTTAAAATCTAGCGCAGATGTTATTAAATAGGCGCTCCTAATAATATCTGTCACCCGAGAAATTGCTCAAAGGTTATTAGTGATAATCAGTAGTGAGATATTTCTGTATTAGACAAACTCAGAGATTATTTAAAATGTCTTCGTTATTATACAAATGAGATTGAAAGACTAGGGAAATTTGATTTGCTCTCGTCAGGTGCTACTGAGAGAGATAAATTAAACCGACATTGAGTAATATTCGTTAGGTGCTACTAAGAATATTATTCATTATTTTAGACTAGGGAAATATACTAAATATAATTTACTTTGTTGACTGAACTGCCAACCTCTCTCACCGCTTACCGTTATTTTACCGTTGAGAGGAAGACAGGTAACGTCAATAACGTAATCCGCCAAGTCTCCTGTATGCCGAGTCTAAAGACCGAATTCCGTTATCTTGTGATATTTTGTTTAATAAATTCGATCGCATCAGAATTACAGAAATTAAAATAAGTCGAGCGACCTATTTTCCGTCTCCGTTCTACGCAAGCGTCTCTCTCGGTCATAAAATCAATTCGCTTGGCTAGACGCTATTCTCCGAATCTCGCTCCGATTCGATTCGTCACTCACTGTACAGCGAGTACTCACTATATATATATATATATATTCATATTATATTCTTTTCTCTCTTCACGCGATATTCTTTTGCATAAATTCTATTGGATTATTATTAATTATTTGTTTGTAAATATAAATATTTATCTGAATAAATATATTTTTTTTGTTATAATTTTTATACAAAATATTCGATCTGTTTTAATTATCTCTAAACCTGACCCTGGCTAGGCTGAAGCGTCCGCTGAGATAATTATTTGAAGAACCCCGAAAAACAGACCGTTACATGGCGCCTGAACAGGTGTTGACTTTCTTTTTCGTTAGAACGTGACGCTCTCACCCCCCCCCCCCGAACAGGTGTTGACTTTCTTTTTCGTTAGAAGAGAGACGCTCTCACCCCCCCCCCGAACAGCTTTTTGTTTTCTCCCCACCTTTTCCGTAAATCACCGCCATTTTTTTTACCCTCTCTACTTTTCTGAAAAATAGTATATAAGTAGGAGCACTTCGCCAAAATAGGCAGTTGGATCAGACAATCGAAAGTGTAAGCATCTATGCTCCGGCTACGATCTACCGCTTGAATCTCGTTGTATTATTCGTAATCTCCGAAAGTATTTTACCGCAACCGTTCCGTCAGCTTCCGGTTATTTGCGATTGCAATTATACTCAAGAATTCCGTTTCGACTTCTAGTCGATTATTACCGTCTACTACAAACTATTGTGTCGTGCTACCGCTACAAAGCTATAAGACTTTACAAACTTTTCAAGCGAAGTTTGTCGTGAATACAGTCTGCTTTGAGAATTATTTTTTTTTTTGTAAATTATAATATTTTTTTTATACCCTGTTTTAAAACATGCCGGGAGTTTCGTGGATCTACCGTCTACACAAAGAAGAGTTGGAGGATCTTATGCGAAAATATGGAGTTGATCTATCCGGATCTGTTGCTGTGCTTCGACAGCGTTCAGTTATGTTCGTTAGGAGTCATCCTAACCTGTTTTCGGACAAACCAGAGGACACCCCGGACTACAAAGAGGACCTAGACAGGTCCAAGGATATTGAGGAGATGCAAGCTGAAATGAATAAACTTCTGGTGGCCACATCTTCTCCAAGGAATACTAACACCGCCAATATTCCTACCGAGGCTAACCTTGCAATTCCTGCTACACCAAATAGGCCAGATGAGGCCCGACCTACATATGTCCCTCCGGAAATCGAACACGAAGAGCCTGCATATACACATGTTTTTAACCAAACCGTTCCGCCGCGTCAAAGAAGCCACGAACCTATGGAAGATTTTTGGAATGATCGTACAACATCTGTTTCGACCAAGGTCATGGACCAAATGCGTAAATGGAATTGTTTTTTCGATGGAAAAAACGTCTATGGATTTTTGGAACGCCTTCAAGAATTGCAAAAGGCTTATAATTTTTCGGATAATCAAATTCTGCGAGGGTTTCCAGAATTATTGAAATAATTAATATTTAAAGCTGATGTGAAGAAAATGAAGATTCTTTGTGTCTAAACGAATCGATTCACCTAAAAGATTAATGCATTTTATAAAAAAATAAAAAAGTTATGTGTTTAATTTTAATTTCTGTTTTCAAAACTTAGTTTTTCTATTGTAAACTCTCAAATAATCTCAAAAAAACTAATATAAAAGAAAGTACAAGGCATCTTTTATGTATGTCAATATTAAAAATTATTTTTTAAAATAAAAAAAATATGTTCAAAAAATATATAAACTTCTTATTGCTTCCTCTATGAGGAAGCAAATCATATTTGCTTACAGGAAGCAAAGTGCTCATTGAATGAGTACAAAAGTTGGTACAACTTCAGAGCTAGTTTTAATAATAAGCTTGTAAAATTTTTCAAAAAATTTTATTTTAAGGAATTTAAAAAGATTTTGAATTTTTTTAAAGAATTTAAAGTATTTGGAACGATTTTGAGGAATTTAAAAACAATTTGTGAAACTTTAAGGGTGTCATGTCAGCATGACATTAGTTAACTAATTATTAATTAACTATTAATTAATTAATTGGCTATTAAGTAATTAATCGTTATCATCATCACCATTGACAACATGTAATCATTACATCATAAGCCATAATTATAATTGTAAACATTATTTCATGCATATTTATGTAACTGACCCTTACGGCTCGAGCCAGTTGCAACACTAATAAGTCTCTAAATCTATAAGAGGACATTGACCTGTATACCAAAACATTCGCCCTCAAAGGCACACTATAAACTCTATCTGTATAGGAGACACCCACAAGAAACATACACACTCTCAATCACTCAACGCGTCCGTGAGAGGTCCAGAAGCCATCCTCGCCAGTGTAACTGACCCAAAACCAGAATGACACCTGCAGAGTATCCATGTGCACTAACATTACAACATTTACATAGACATTGCACCAACACTAGTCTATTGAAATTTCGCCACTCACAGACACCGCACTAACACTGGTCTATTGAAATCTCTTAGTATCTAGGATCAGCATAAAAACAGCATGGCCCATAGAGGACCCAGTTTCAGTTTAGTCTTAAATTCGGCGGTTAAGAGTGCAGTCCTTCTACGATCATCAGTCTAGTCGAGTTTTGAGTTAAAACAGCGAAGGGTGCAGATCTACTACGGTGAATGTGTGTGAGGTGTCGAATCGTGAAGTCAACAGTTTGACCCAGTGTTAAAACAAGTGCAGGGTGAATCCTAAAAATTCAGAAGTCCAGTGAGTGAAGAAGTGAACTTATACAATATCTAAGCTCGACTGAAGAGAACTTAATAAATTTATTGAAATTATAAAATTACTGAACTTGCAAATTCGAAAACCAAGTGCAGTGACAGTTCAGTGACGTTTCTCAACCAAAAGGAAATCTGTGGAAGGAAACTCAGTGATACGAGGAGGATCATAAAAGGATTACCAGTACTCATCTAATGAAACATCACCGGTAAGCCCAGTCATTCAGCAGTCAACTCAGGCTCATTTTAATTTTTCGTAAGGGTCATCTTCGCAAATATATGTATTAAACTTGAATTGTTATTTAAATTAATAAATCGTGTAAATTCTATTTGAAATCTCTCTTTCATTTGGTTTGTCCTCATTCCCAGATTCGCATTAAGTTGTGGACTAAAACGAGGGAATTAGTTATAAAGAAATCGAGTCTGTTGCCAGGTGGGTCGGTTAGTAAATAAATATTAGGTACGACGTAACAGACTCAATTTCAATTTTGGTGCATCGGCCGGGAAAGCAAGCCAATTGAAATTTTTTTTAAAATTCATTTCCATTGACTATTTTTCTGTTTGTATTAACTATTTATCTAATTCTTTAAATTTTTCAAATCAATTAAGATTAATTCAATTTGACACTAAAATTCTGTTTCCTTATTTTCAATTTAAATTTTATGCAAGCCAACTAAATAAAATATACTTTAAAGCTATCTTTTGTCAAGTACACTAACATACTTTAAACTCAATTTGCATAAACATTTTTCTCTCAACTCCATTTCAATTTTATTATACTGTTTAGAAAACCTTAATTACTTAAGTAAAGGTTTCATTCAATGAATTAAAAAAAAATGCTTTATTTTTTTTTCAACCAAATAATTGAATTTAATTTTTAACAAATATTTAAAAATACATCTTAAGCTTCTTTATAATTTTATTTAATATATTGCGTGTACGAAATTTTGTCCTTCCTAAAAAACCGTATGAAACAATTTTCCCTACGAATTATTATAATAATGGTTCAAAATCCCAATGTCTCAAAAAGGTGTCCCCAATAAAGATCCACCCCAAATTATAGCCCGAAGTTTAGCTAGGAATAATTCAGATTTAGCACGTATAGTAGAGGAAAATATAATTATTAAAGCTTTCGAGAATAGAAGGAAAATTCAAAAAGAAACCCCTAAAAAATTTAATGAAACCCCAATCCCCGAATCGAGCATAATTATAAGTGCCAGCTCCTCACAAGACAACCTAATACTAAATTCATCAAATTTCGAAGAATCATTTTTTAACTTCACATTAAAACCTGAGAGTTCCACAATAATAAATAAAGATAACCTCGAAATCACAGGAGATTTATCCGAAACCTCAGAGAAGATTCTGAAGAAGAAACCGAAAATTCTAGCGAAGATCGAGAGAAATCCAAAACCTTAAATAAAAGTATTACCAAGCCGTTGTTAAAAAATTAAATCAAATTCAAGGAAACAAAAATTACAACCCCACAAGTAGTCACAATCGCAAATAACCAACACAATGCAAAAGAGATGCTTCCACCAACCTCAGAAGCAAACCTAACAAAATTATTAAAAACCAAAGTCAAAGGTGAAGCAAGAAAGTATTTAGCGGGAAATACTTTTAATTCCGTTCGAGAACTAATAGGCAATATCTACCAATGGGAGAACGAAAGAGTATTCTTCTACGCGTCCCACGTTAAAGAAATCGGTGACAAAATCATCGACGTACATAGAACAAATAATAGGGGGAAACAAGATTGGAGTTTTACAAATGAGGTCAATAAAGACATAGTAGATTGTTTTCTCCGTGGATTAAAACCGGAAATAGAATCAAACATTTCCGAATCACTGGACACTTCACTTACTTTCAAAATAGTGGTAAATAAAGCCATCGAGATTGAACGAAGACTCGCGGCAAAATCAGCCCTACGTACAAACAGGCGAAACAAAGACGAAAGCAATAAAATTAATCTTTCCCTGGAAGAAATTTCTTGTCAAATGTGCGGAAGAAGGGGACACGTAGCTCCCACTTATAGAAATATAACACAAAATCAACCTAGAATCCAAAACAATAGATTAGAATTTCAAAATCAACAAACAAATTTTCAAAATAGAGTTTATCAACCTCGGGCTTACTATAATCCTAGACCCCAAATAAACGAAAGAACTCAATGGAGAACACGTCAAACCTTACAAGGTCAAAATCAATACCGGCCTACTCAGGATTTAGGACGACCACAAAACAACAGGTCGTTTCAGGAAGCTCCTCTTATTCCAGGGTACGAAAGACCCAATAGACCCCTATACAATAGACATTTGCCGTAGCAGAAAATATAACGAAGAACAAAGACAATCACAATCCCAAACTGAAAATCAGAGAAATGCGAAGCCCCTCCTCAAGTAAGGTGCATTGAGGAAGGTAAAAATAATTATAATGTTACTGCACCACCAATAAAAGAAATCAAAAATGGTAAAATAAATCAAAATGCTAATTACTCAATTCCAGCAATTAACATATCTACTGATGGACTAAAACACCCACTACGTATGTTAATAGATAAGGGAGCTGGAAGAAATTTAATTAAATTACATGTCACAGGTATAAATCTATTACCAGTATACACTTTAGGAAAAGTAACCCTAGATATCTTCGGATATCCAACAATTTTTCACATAATTCCTAATGATGTTCCAATAGAAGAAGATGGATTTCTAGGATCGGAATTCTTTATTGAAAATAGGGTTAACATTATCTACACACACGAATGTCTAGAAAATAAAGAAAATAAATACCCTTTCAGCTCACCAGAACACAATATAATTTTACCAGCAAGATCAATTTCAAATATATGCATCAATATTCAAAATAAAAATAAAATCGAAGGATATGTACCTCAATTAAACCTTGGTAAAAATTTATATATAGGAAACGCCGTAGTCACTAATCATGCTGGTAAGGCTTACATTAAAATAGCAAATACTAACGCACTCCCAACAAAGATACCAATACCCAGGGTTAGCTTAGAAGACTTTGAAGAATTAATCGAAGAACCAATAAAAACTTCTATATCTTCACTCAGAGAAAATACCACAGACGAAATCTTCCAAACATTAATATCAAGGGAAAATGAAATAAAAATTTACAACCTTAGTAGAGAAGCTAGAGTAGACAAAATTAAGGAATTACTTCGACTCGAATACTTAAACGAAGACGAACAATTTCACGTTCATAATTTAATTATTAAATACGCTGATCGTTTCCAAATACCCGGAGAACCCCTAGAAGCAACACATATGACAACACACAAAATTCCTACTATAGACGAAGAACCGATTTTTTCTAAACAATTTAGAACACCTTCTTTTCAAAAAGAAGAAATAACCAAACAAGTTAATGAACTTTTAAAGAATAAAACCATTAAACCCTCGCAATCACCTTATAATTCGCCAGCATTTCTAGTTAAGAAAAAACTTGACTCTCTAGGTCAACTAAAATGAAGGATGGTACTAGACTTTAGGAAACTTAATGAAAAAACGATTGGAGATTCATACCCCCTCGCTAATATACACGAAATATTGGACCAATTAGGAAACGCGCAATATTTTTTCGTTTTTGATTTAGCGACAGGATTCCATCATATTCCAATGGATCCTGCACATTTGCACAAAACAGCATTTTCAACCCCATATGGACATTATGAATTTAATAGAATGACCTTCGGATTAAAAAATGCACCCGCGACTTTTCAACGTCTAATGGACGTTGTATTAACAGGACTACAGGGCACTGAACTTTTTGCATATTTAGATGACATAGTTATATACTCAGTCACATTAGAGGAACACGGTAGAAAATTTGAAGAACTCATGAAACGCCTAAGAAATGCCAATTTACATTTACAATCCGATAAATGTGAATTTTTAAAACACGAAGTAGCCTATTTAGGACACATAATAGACAGTCATGGTGTACAACGAGACCCTAAGAAAATAATAGCAGTTAGCGAATTCCCATACCCGAAAAATGAAAAGAACATTAAACAATTTTTAGGACTCGCAGGTTACTATAGAAGATTCATAGAAGGATTCTCTAAAATAGCATCACCCTTAATCCGATTATTAAAAAAGGACACCCCTTTTCTTTGGACTGACAAGCAACAGTCAGCATTTGAAACACTGAAACAAAAATTATGTGAACAACCCCTTCTTCAACATCCTGATTTTTCCAAACCATTTATACTCACTACAGATGCCTCAGGATACGCAATTGGTGGAATACTTTCACAAGGTAAGATAGGACAAAATAAGCCAATAGCTTATACTTCTCGCACACTAAACGACTGCGAGAAAAAGTACGACACATACGAGAAAGAAGCTTTAGCCACTGTAGACTCGGTACAGCACTTCCGACACTATTTATATGGAAGAAAATCTACTCTGGTCACAGACCACAAACCATTAATATGGTTCCAAAATAGTAAAGACCCGTGTTCACGTGTAACACGCTGGCGATTAAAACTAGCAGAATATGAATTCGATATTGTCCACAAGGCCGGTAAAATCAATGTAAATGCCGATGCCTTATCACGAAATCCAATCGAGAAACATAATAATGAACAAATAAATCTCTCAATTGAAATATTCAAAAATAATGGTGAGCCAAAAATCATAAAAGCCACCAATCAAATATCAAACTTCGAGGAAGAATTACCCTCAAGTAAAGAATTAAATACAGATGGCAAAACCGAACCTTCGGAAGCCACAAATTCAAAATTTGGGAAGAAAAATACCTCAATAAAAGATTCACAAATCAATGCAATGAAAACCAGAAGTCAAGATAAGAAACTAATAGAAGACAAAAATAAACAAATATTATACAAAGATTACACAACCTCTGAAGACGAGGAAAATCAAAATTCTACATACAAGGAAACTGCAAATACAAGCCCAGACTTTCCAGCCACAGTGCATAAGAGGAAGAGAGGTAGACTCAAGAAAATTATTGCACATAACTCCACATTAAGGAAGAAAGTAAATCAAAGGACAAAAGGTAAGAAAATGAAAAATAAGAATACAAATGAAGAAAAAGAATTAATCAACTCAGATCCTGAATTCAACAAAAACATATTACTGGATGATGATCCAGAACAAGATTACTTTTCAGATGATTCAGACCTTCTTGACGAAAATTTCCAAGATGGCAACAACTTTCAGGAAAATAAAGAAATAAACAATTCCGAAGATTCAGATACAGAAATCTCCAATGAACTAGATGAAATAATCATCCCTAATAAAGAAAATTCTAAAATAGAAAATCCGACCTCGGAAAACATAAAAAAGAGACCACCAGCAGAACCAACCGCTGTGGAAATCGACCTGCAGGCTGACAAATTTACGACAACCCATAATATAATAGAATGCCGCGACCAACTCACCACGAGGAAGGACAACTACACTTATTTCATCACTACCAACGGAGAACCCAGAGATAACGGCTCTAAAAGTTTATTTAAACGAAATGAACTACAAAAATTTACAAATTTACCTATAGGAAATGCAACAGAATTTCGTCGCGGACAACAATACCATTTAGCCTTACCAATAGAATCTAAAATTAAAGAAAGTTTATCTCAAACCCTAAACAATATTAAATTAACAATTAATTCTTTATACTCAAAGCAAAAAATTTAAATCTACAAATAATTAGCATAGCAAAGACATCCCAAGTAAATGCCATCCAATGGAAAGAAATCTTAACTATACTCATCCACGGTTTTACATACACGTGAATAAAAATAATAATATGCAATGGAATTACCCAATTCGCAACTAAGGAACAACAATCACAATTAATAAAAGAAGCACATTCTTCAGCTGTAGGAGATCATAAAGGTGTAACAAAAAGCTATAATAGAATTCGCCAAAATTACTATTGGCCAAATATGAAACTTGACATACAAAGATATATTCAAACATGTCTGAAATGCCAAGTCAAGAAACTTGTTAGAGTTAAGAACAAGGAAACCATGATTATTACAGACACTCCAGGAACAGTTTTCGAAAAAATTTCTATGGATATTGTTTGTCCACTTCCAATAACTACAAAAGGAAATTAATACATATTAACAATTCAAGAAATTTTACTAAATATTCTTTATCTATCGCTTAACCCAACGCACTTGGAAGCACAATAGCAGATGTGCTGGTTAAAAAATTCATATGTATTTTCGGTTCACCTAAGTCAGTACTTACAGATAAAGGGAAGAATTTTCTAAGTAATCTTCTTAGAAGACTAGCAAAAAGGTTCAGAATTAGACAATTTAAAACAACCGCTTTTCATCCACAATCAAATGGATCAGTAGAAAGATCACATCACGTACTAGCCGAATATATAAAACAGTTTCTTGACAAAAACGCCGAATGGGATGATTGGCTTGAAGTAGCCACATTCTCTTATAATACTACCACTCATGAAGGAACACGATGTACATCGCATGAATTAGTTTTTGGAAAATTAGCCAGGTTACCCTCAAGCGAACCTCCAATACCAAGTGAAAAATTAGAAACTAGAATGACTAACAATTTGCTTGCAATGTTTTAGGTAAACTTTGTTCTAACGCATGCAGAAGATATCAATTATTGTTTGTTTAGGAAAAAAACGGGGCAGCAGTATGATCAGCAGACACGTAAACGTAGCCAACAGCATCATCATCATCACACTTTTCATCCCCACAAATGAAGCAGAACCATACTACATCCAAAATTCATTCCCACAAAGCTCAGGAATCTATTTTGAATCTCTTGAAAATATTAACCTAATCTCTGAAAAATGCCACCTCCTATCTCATTTTGACACAACTGAAATCCTCAAATTCGGATTAGATTTATTAAAAGAATTCGAAATCTATGGTAATTCCGATAGATAGTGTCATCTTACAAGTTAACACACAAAAACTAATCGTAGAAACCCTCATAAAAGGAATTTTAACGATCCTAAACAATACCCAAAATATTACATTACAAAGAAACACTCATAAATTCCAAACTGCACTTACAAAAATGCAACTTACTGACGAACCTACTATAAATTTACAAGAAGAAAAAACTTACATTTTTCCCAACTACCTATCAAGAATCTTCAGCAAATTCAGTTACGCAAAGGAAACCCTTTCCAAACTAATTGAGAATAACAAAATCAATAATTACCACTTAGAATTTTCAACTATCTGGATTGAAACACTACAACAAGCTGTAAAAAAATACATATTATGTTTACAACAAATGTTAACTATTCTAACATTCACAACAAACAACAAATGGCACCCAGCTTTACAAACATCACTTCCCTTAAACCTTCTTCAAGTACTAACCTCCAACAAAATTACCCTCTCCGACCAATTAAAGATATCCCAAATTGATACCTTTCTGTAACAAAATAAACTAATAATCTCTCTATCACTCCCACTCATATTCCCCTCTCAATATCGCATTTTTAAACCACATCCATCCCTTAACTTCTTTACATTTGAAACCAAGTACACAATATCTATCTCTCTCAAACCAGAGAAACCCTATGTAGCAATATCCCATAACAACGAAACCTATTTCACGTTCGACGAAAATTTTCTACAAAATTGTCAACAATTTTCTTCAGGAACAATCTGCAATTCAATTTTACCAACATTCAACAAAAACACTCACCCGACCTGTGAAATTACCCTACTTTTAGAAAACATACCCTACCACTGTCCTTTCACCCTACAAATGTCAAAAAATATACAATGGACCCCATTAAAGTCCTTTTACGGATGGCATTATTCAACACTATTCCCTACCGAAATCGAACTCCACTGTCCCAATACTCGACCAATCCAATTAAAGATCGAGAATTCTGGCATTTCACAAATCCTACCAAACTGTAATATCGAGACCAACAACCTTATATTGCCTAAAATTACAACAACTTCAAAGACACTCAAAAATCAAACATTTATTCCAAATCCATACATACCTCTTCATAAAATCGTTCCAAATCTCGCCAATCTATCAATAACATCAAATAAGCTTCTGGAAAAACTCTTCGCCCAATGGGAGAATAAAAATGAAATCCCCCTATACGCTATTGAGCAACTTCTCACTCTCTCACAAATCTACGATGAAGAAGAAACAATCAGACAAAAATTTGAAAATCTATTAATCTACCTATTCATCACCATAATAGCCATCGTCACTTGCTTTCTCTACCTTACATTCTAGACGAAGAAAATTCAGACACACTACTCTCACAACCACCTATAGAAACAGCAGTTTAAAAACAAACAATACACACCTCATATCATTTCCACAATAATTATTCACCAAATAAAAATAATCAAATAAATTTTCATCAAATCTTTATTTTTATTATAAATATAAACAAATATTTATAATAACAACACACGAATTATGACTCCGGCTACTCATAAACCAAAAACAATAAGAGTCGGAACGTTACATAATAACAAATTTCAGCAACTACACAAGATTTACTCACCTCATCAAGAAGACCATTCTCGATCCTATATAAATTACCATCAATAACGAAACGGGATTCTATTCTTTTTGCCCTAATTTGCTCCCTTATTTTCCGAATTCTCCGATAAACCCAAATCGGATCCATACCAGCCCAACTGCAAGGCATTCGAAATCTCATTTTATCACATAAATTAAAATACTTAGGTTTCTATTCTCTCAAACCTTTAAATACTTACAAGAACTAATTGACGATTCTCAAAGACACAAAACTTCCTTGCAACTTCTAACACTCCATAAGGTTGCGACTCGCACTCCCTTCTAATTTCCGCTCTTAAATCCTCCTGTTGTTCCACAGGAAAATTTGACCACCAAGCAGGTCCAAAGCACATTTCATTATTTAACACTCCAACTTGAAAAAAATTGTAACCAATTTTTTCCTCCCAAACATTCTTCACTTTCTCCAACAAAACAAAGACATGTTCAGGAACCACTTCAGTATCCTTATCACCGTTTGTAACACTCACTACATTTCCACGAAGTTCATTTATAACTTTATCAACTTCATCAGAACTTCATCGACATTGTTTTCCCGTAGAATTTCATCTATATCAAATGGATCAATATTAATACTATTGTTTGCTTTACTAATCTTAGAAATTTCAACCACAACCCTACTAATTTCTTTATCCAAATGATCACTGGATACACTCTCTTCTCCCGGGATCTCAAAGTCACTAAAATCGAAGTCAGGAATCTCAATTTCGGAAGAAACCAAACTGGAGAAATCATGAAATGAATCAAAACTACCCATCTTGCAACGAAAGAAGAGTGAACCAACCAACTCAAATCCTTTAACTACAAACCCTACATTTTCCTTTTTCCACACATATGCTTCTTTCCTCATTCTAAAAAGAGAAACTTTCTTCAAAAAGAAAGTAAACCCCTAAGAAACATCAAGGTTCCAAGGCAACTCAAAATTCATTCTAACTATGCAACATACATCCTTTTTAAATTATCCTTATGCCCCAAAAAGTGTGCACTCTGACTTTTCCTTTCTTATAGGAAGAAAAATTTTTTACGCACCCTAATAAAACCCCATGTCTCCAAACTCATTCCAGCAAAGACGTCCAGGTTCAGCTGATCAAGTCCGGAAAAGCATTAAACTCTAAACTTTTCCTTTCCTAGATCATAATCTCAGAAAAAAAAATAATAAAAATAAAAAAAATATATCTTGATAAAAATTGCCATACTGCAATTTAGAATTAAACAACCAAAGAATAAATTCCTCTCAGCAAAAGTATACATTAAGCATGAAAACCATTGTACAGTAGACAACAACACAGTTATAAACTTATATTAAGTACTCTATTAAGACCACTTAAATTTATTTATACGGGTTTTCTCCCCAAGAGAACTAACAATTTTTTTTGCTGTAGACCAGTATCGGAAAAGGATTACTTCATATCTAGAAATGGGCCACTAACATATTGTATCTCATGTATCACTGACCCTAAATTTGAATTACTATAATCTAACTATATTCTTATCAGAGATACAACATGCTTATTATCAAAGAAAGTAGAAATTAAATGCCAAAAATGCAAGATAGTCCTTTTTATGGCTCAAAGACGCGTAGAAAATTGCCAACTATGTAGATCCGAATTAATAAGAAGTAATCATCTTCCACAAAATGATGAAAATTACAACTTCGATGCATCAACTGTAGATCTAGAATAAACTATATAAAATAACTTAAATAAATTAAATTTTTTTTGTGTTTTTCTCTAAACTTGTTGCAGAAAATGGAAAACCCAATAAGAACAATCAATGCATCAGAGGTGGCTAGTCCGATACAATTGTTAAACGAACTTGCCATAGAATACAATTTTTCCATACCCAAGTACGAAATTAGCACAATTCCCAGTGGAATACCAATATTTTTATCCACTTGCTCTATAATAAAAAATAATGTTAAATATACCGCATGTAGTAATCATGCCTCAAATTTTAGACCAAGAAAGCGCAAAGAATCGCCAAATACTTCTCAAATGGAAAACGAACTGCGAAAGGTGTTACCAGCGAGGTCACACAATAAATTACTGTAGAGGACCCACTCGAAACAAGCAATTGTTAAAACCCAAAAGTTAATTCTCTAATGCATTGTCCTCGACACCTCATAATATACAAATACTAATCGTAAAATTAATATAGTAAATCAAATTCCTAAAATATAAAAAAAATATATATATACGAATGCCTGCAATGTATGCTTAAATTTTAAACATATGTCTTTTATATTTTATGGTATGATTAGAATCAACTAGCGTATAAATATAATTAAAAAAAAAAAAAAAAACACAGTTAATCTAAGTTTTTCTATTATATGAACACTAAGTATAACCTGAACGAGCTTTGTTATGCACAAAATCGTAATCGTAAACACAATATACTTTACCCTACAAGTAAGAGTCAACTAACATGATACCTCATAAAATCTATACATACAATGCTGACCTTCTTATTCAAATCACTTTTCATAATCTCTGCCGAGGCATCGACCATGGTGGCTCTCTCTTTTCACCACCACGCTCGATCTGGGGGAAGAGGTGTCATGGCAGCATGACATTAGTTAACTAATTATTAATTAACTATTAATTAATTGTTTGGCTATTAAGTAATTAATCATTATCATAATCACCATTGACAACATGTAATCATTACATCATAAGCCATAATTATAATTTCATTCATACTTTTGTAACTGACCCTTACGACTCGAGCCATCTGCAATACTAATAAATCTCTAAATCTACAAGAGGACATTGACCTGTATACCCAAACATTCGCCCTCAAAGGCACAATATAAACTCCATCTGTATAGGAGACACCCACAAGAAACATACACACTCTCAATCACTCAACGCGTCCGTGAGAGGTCCAGAAGCCATCCTCGCTAGTGCAACTGACCCAAAACCAGAATGACACCTGCAGAGTATCCATGTGCACTAACACGACAACATTTACATAGACATTGCACCAACACTAGTCTATTGAAAAGGCGCCACTCACAGACACCGCACTAACACTGGTCTATTGAAATCTCTTAGTATCTAGGATCAGCATAAAAACAGCATGGCCCATAGAGGACCCAGTTCAGTTCGAGAGTTCAGTGCAGTTCGAGTTTTCAATCAGTTCCAGTTCTAGTACTTTTAGTCTTGTATTCGGGTGCAGTCTTTCTACGATCAACAGTCTAATCGAGTCTTGAGTTAAAACAGCGATGGGTGGACATCTACGGTAAAAGTCAGTACAGTATCGAATCGCCAAGTCAACAGTTTGACCCAGTGTTACAAGAAGTCCAAGCTGAATCCTAAAATTTCAGAGTCCTGTGTGTGAAAAGGGTGAACTTATAAAATATCCAAGTTCGACCTAAGAGTACTTATTAAATTTATCGAAGTAATAAAAATTCCTGAACTTGGAAATTCAAAACCCAAGTGCAGTGAGAGTTCAGTGACATTTTCCAATGAAAAGGAAATCTGTGAAAGGAAACCCAAGGATACAAGGAGGATTAAAAAAGGATTACCTAAACTCATCTAAGAAAACATCACCGGTAAACCCCGTCATTCATCACTCAACTCTGGCTCATTTTAGCTTATCTTTGAAATTTCTCGCATGAACTGCAATAGATGAGAATCACTTATTAGTCGAGTTCTACTATTTGTAAGTGCTTTGACGTTTTTATGAGCAAAAATATCAATATTTACGTACTATAGCTTTTAATTTCAGAGCTGGATACCTTCGAAGTATAAGTTCAGCTGGCATATCTTTTGCGTCTATCTTCCTTTGTTTTTTAGAAGCATCCATACCCTTGTGAAAAATATGCATTGACGGTTTAAGAGATGTTTCCATCTCTACTTTTATTTTTCTATCCACTGATCAACTTTCTCGTTTGTAGACAAATTCTCTTTCCCAGAATCTTTGGTGTATCTTTTTGCATTTTTAATTCAAGCTCTGATGTCTTTAACTAATCCTTCCTACATATAAATATATTACAAAGAGATACGTGCAAAAAACGTCAAATGTTTCAAATACTGGGAGGTAGAGAAACTAGAGGACTGAGAAACATACATGTAAGGAGTTAAATGCTCCTAGAAGCGCTGGATACAGCTGAAGAGAACGAACAGCAACATGTCTAATGTGCAGTATTTGTGTTTTTTAAATCATTCTTAAATTCAATGATATTGTTCTTACAATGAACCTCCTTTGTTTTGTTGTCAATTTACCCTTATCCAAGGCTGATTGAATTTCCTCTCTCCATTCATTGGGTATTGCACCATATAAAGTTTGCTAGACTGTTACGATCGTTAGAAAATGATGCACCAAGAGATTTGGTGGATAAAGAAGAAGAAGACGAGTTGTCGCGAGAAGTTAGTGGTAAAGTTGAAGTATCCGAAGACTCGTTCTGAAAGGTTGTAAACATTAATTTAAATGCATACGGTCTGTTCCTTTTAATGTCGCGCATTCCAAAGTTGTCTTCATCAATAATTGAAAATTGTAGACCGCGAAAAGAACTTTTTAGTTCATTATTTATTATTTATATTTTGCAGTTTTATTCTTAAAGTGATTACACAGGTCAACACGATTTTTGAGTCTAAGTTGTAAACACCAAATTTGGATTTCTTTTACGTAATTAATAAAGGGAAAAATATGTTTTTTGGTTACAGTTTACTTTTCTAGAAACTAGAGCGATATTTTAAATTTTAAGAAAAATGACCTATTTTCTAATAGTTTTATTGTACATTAATAATAGTGTACAAATACAAAAAAAAATGAAAACAAAATTCAAAAATGAATATTTTTTTTTAATTCTTTTATGTTTGTATGGACTTTCGTTTCAAACTGCAAACATAATCCATCATTATATTCTCATTGTAATGCTTCTGATAAGGACATGAAAAGTTAATTTTGGTTATTTTCAATTAATAGAATCAGAATTTGTGTGTATTAGAAAAAATACCCCCAAAAAATTTTTTTTCTTGACCTGTGTTCTTAAATGTCTTTAAGGGCATGTGTTATTCACTATATGAGCAAATTTAGATAAATCCGTTTTCTCACAATTTTTACTTTTTCAAAAAAATAAAAATAAATATTGTATATCTATTGATTGCAAAAGGGATAGGAAAACGTTAGCGTTGATAGACGTGGATAGACGAAGGATACAGAAAGATAGACAGATTGAGATGAAAAAGGAAGGAGATTATTGTAGAGGTAAAAATAGAATGCCATCGATAGGGAAGGATAAAGGATACATTTTTTCTTTCTATTTCAATCTTGAAGATTGAGAGATTGAAAAAGATTTGTGACAGACAGTCTTGTCGCCTGTCACATATTCCTATCCTTCTATCGCTATCTCTTATCAGTTCACGTCACCGAGCGGGCGGGGCGAGATTTCTACCAGGCGGCTTCCCCTACCATCCGCCGACTAGTCATTACGTAATTACAAGTGCTTAAAAGCACCGAATCGTCGCATTTTTAATCAGTTCGCTGAGGAGCAGCTCGACTGCAAATCAGCGTAACTCAACTGGTCTCTCTGCTAGCGGGCTACTACCATAGCAGAGCGACCAGGAGGCAACCTGGACGCCTTCTTCAGGGGAGATCCACTAGGAGTACGACTGGCAGGCACCCCTACAGCCGTACGCTCAGTTAAAGGATTCTTCGGCTCACACCGACCTATCCTGGATCAAACCTGGCGAAGATTTCCAGAACCTGGGGAATATTACCATCCGAACATTCCCATCCCAAAAGGAATCATCTGATACCTGACCAGCGGGCACCCCCATGGCCAGCTATCAGATAAAGAGGGTACGTCAGCCCAAAAACCTGGCCTACCCCTGATTCAATCCCGTCTCTCCGTTGAAAATACCGTCCTAAAAACTCACTCCAAGTTTGACTAGCGGGCACCCCCATGGCCAACCTTGGAGATAAGGGTTGTAT
>UCOH01012670.1:0-13283 GCA_900474275.1 Synergus japonicus
ATATATTATATATTATATAATATATAAGTGTATTGATTTTTATATTTATTAGTATAATATATTTCTACATGACATAAATATTACACATCAAATCTGCACGTAATATTCCCAAAGAAATCTTCGATATCAAATAATTACAGCATTCCTTTATAATCGCTCGCTCTCTCTCGCGCGCTCTCTCTCTCTCTCTCGCTCTCTCTCTCGCTCTCTCGCTCTCTCTCTCGCTCTCTCTCTCTCTCGCTCTCTCTCTCTCGCTCTCTCTCTCTCTCTCTCTCTCTCTCTCTCTCTCTCTCTCTCTCTCTCTCTCTCAACCCATGCAGAAATCACCTTATTTAGCTCTATTTGAAATGGAGTTCCCATGAAGTCCTCTTCGGGATTTCCATTTTTAATAAAAATATTTTTATATAATTAGACATTATTTATAGGTCAACATAGTAGTAATAATTCAACAAAATTCACAATCAAAAAGATTTAGACTGATTATTCGGAAAAGTCTTTTCAAACCAGATATCCACTTCCAACATCAAAAATAAAATCAGAAAATAAATAAAAATTAAATTTAATTAAATTAAGCTAAAATAAATTAAATGTAAACAATTTTTAAATAAATTTAAAATTCAAGAATTAAAATTAATTAATCGATAATAATAAATTAATTAAATAATAAAAATAATTCAATCTAATTCATTAACTACAATAATTTAATTTAATTACTTAAGTAAAATTAATTAATTAAATTAAAATAAACAATTAGAAACTAAATTAAATTAAAATTACAATTTTTTACAGAATTATTTCAATTCGCGGATTTCCTTAATTATTAATTACCGCACAGTTGACATCACACTGATTGGCATCTTTGAAATCTTATAAAATTTCTTAAAATACTCTTAAATTCCCTAGAATCACTTGAAGTTTCTTCAAGTGCACCTAAATCGATTATATCGATATTTCTGGAAAAAGTATCGATGTTTATCGATAACTTCCCCCACCCTTTGCCATCCTAACCAGACCTCATTTCAAAGATTCCAATTTCTTTGGTTTCGAAAATTAAAATTAGTTCAAGATTATTGATAGATTAAAACACAATAAAAAACACAAGAAATACAAAATCTATATTCTAAATTTTTTACAATACGTACTTTAAATTATCAGTCACAATTTTTGCGATTTTCATGTTTTGTGACAAATCGAAAAAAATATCGATACATATCATTGAGAGAAAAATATATCGATAATTATCGCTACGATGACACATCGATATGTATCGATATTATTCTATACTTTTCCCATTAATAATCTCGATTCTAAAGTTATAATTGTTCTAAATTTTAAGCTCGCAGTAATAAATATTTTTTGGTAAAATTGATTCTTGAAAGAAAAATCGATTTTTTACACCCGATTCTTTTCTATTCGATTCTTTACCCTGAGAATCAAAAAGGCGATTTTTAAAATAAAATGTTAAAATTAAAATGAAAAAATTAATAAATTTAATTAAATTTAATTTCAATAAATTTAATTAATTTAATTAACAAATTGAAATGTAAAAAAAAATTGATAGTCATAAATTCATAAATAAACATTAAAAGCATTGTAGATCGATTTTTTGAATCCGATTTTTTAGAAAATCGATTCTAAAATCAATTTTTCTAAGAGAATCGAACATCCTTAAAATATCCTAGTTTTAGGAAAAAATATAATTATTGCTGCGAGCGTACAGTTTGGGAAACTAAATTTGCTCTTATGGTAATTACGAAATGCCCTTAATTAATCAAATATTGCAAATAATTAATCCAGAATGGTTTTTCAATCTTGATGTGTAATTAATTTTCCTTCTACATTTGCCATTGAGAGCATGACGCGTTCTGTGGGGCTCTTTTCAGTTTTGCAGATCAGAACCATACTAGAACTAGGGCAAACTGGTCAGGGTCCCACCAGAACCCTATACGAATTTCTACACAGGTATATATGTATATATTTTTCGCAATTGGTCTTTATGCAACAAAAAATTTAGAAAAGCATTTGTTGCTGAAATATATTTGTCTGCATTTAGATTTTTTCAGGTACAATGACATGGAGCTTAAAAAAAATACTTTATCTTTGTGAATCTTCCAATAGCAATATTACTCTGAACGCTCTGAAGTATGACGACTATAATGGATATTTATTGCTTACTCTCTATTCGATTTCATCCTTTTAAATTATTACTTATTAATGAACAACTCGAACTCTGGCGAAAGCTTCGGATTGAAATTCATTTTGAATCAATCCGAATTATTCAGGAATTTGTATCCGAATTAAACGGATTCATTCCAATCTAATCCGAAACCCATTCAAAAGCAATCCAAGTGAATCCAGCCTACAATTCCGAAGGTTAGGATTAATTTTGAATGGGTTTCGAATTAATTTCCTTCGGATTTGTTCGGAATAAAACTATTTGATTCGGATAGAAATACATTCCGGAATTTTTTTCTGAACCAAACAGTTTCATTCCGATCTAATACGAAGAAAATTTTTAATACGAATTAAATCAATCCGAAACCTTTAATCAGAGTGAATCCGCCAATCCGAAATTAATCAGAATTAATCCGAAATTTCAATCGAAATGAATCCGTTCTATCCGTATCAATCCGACTGATTCAGAAAAACTCGGATAAACTCGGATAAACTCGGATTCATTCGGATTGACCGGATTTATTTGAAAAAAAATTTCAGACTGTCGGATTTATTTGAATTAAAGGTTCGGATTGATTCGAATTGAATTTCAATCCGAAGCTTTCGCTAGGAGACTTCACAGAGTTATTGATGGTGTGAATATTTCCGAAAATTGAAAATAAAAATGATTTTGATATGACGAAGCCATAACCCGAATTTCGGATTATGGTTACACACTAGCACGAGCAGTATGGCCGGGGGTAGCTAAAGCTGTTGTCGGGGGTGTCGTGGTAGTTGTTCGTTTCATAGGAGCACCTCCATTTCCAACTCCGTTAACCCAAGGCCATTGTAGAGTACGGATTAGGGTATTTCGAAAGTCTTTCGAAAATAGGCAGTAGATGTAGAAGGTTATCGAGTAATTTATCACCTCCAACAAATTTGCCAAAGCTCTGAACACCTGGAAAATACAATGAAACTCCATTTAACTGATTTTTAAGAAAAAATTGAAAAATTTTCGTGAGAGATCATATTTCAACCATACAAGCATAAAAATGAATCTGTTAAAGTTATAGATTCAGTTCTGTTAAAGATTTCTGCTATTTTAATAGACAAAAATCTCTTAATATAACAGATAAAATTTTTTAAAATTGCAACTCTATATCTGTAAAATTTACAAAAATGCTTCTTTAAGAGTCACCTGCTAAAATAGCAGAAAAAATTTGTTATATCTACAGATCAAAATCTGTTGATTTGGAGTGATGAACATTTTTTTAATTTGACAGAAGAAATCTGTAAATTTTGAAGATTCAATCTGTTACTGACATTTCATGTGATCTTAAGTAATTTTAAGGACTTTTAAGTAATTCAAAGACTTTTACGAATATTTCAGTGAGAATTTCACCAGATTTTGAAGGATAATAAAGGCATTTTAAGGAATAATATGAAATTTTAAAAGATTTTACGAAATTCCATAAAATTTTAAATAATCTTTGGAGATTTTGCACTATTTTTGGAGATTTTATGTAATTTTCAGCGACTTTAAAATATTTTATGGGATATTAAGAAAATTCAAGGACATCTTATTTATATTTTTTATATTTATTTTTATTATATGTGGTTTGTAATGAATTTAATCAAATTTCATAGAATTTTGAGTAATTTTAAGAGATATAATGAGATTTCGTGGGATTTTGTGAAACTTCAATTAATTTTCAGTGTTATAACGATAGGTGTTGTAATTTTATGGAACATTAAGGAATAGAAGGGAGTATTAAGTGATTTTACGAAATTTAAAGGAATTTCACCCGGCTTTGAAGGATATTTCAAGGAATTTTGAGATATTTTATGGGATATTAAATTATTTTAAGGACTTTCAAGAGATTTTATGAGATTTCACGATATTTCACGAGATCTTAAGTAATTTTAAGGAATTGAAGGAATTGAAGGAATTTTAAATATTTGTAAGATATTTAACGATATTTAATGGGATATTAAATTATCTTAAGGACTTTCAAGAGATTTTATGAGATTTCATTGGATTTTCATGAATTTTAGGAAATTTCATGACATTTCATGGGATCTTAAGTAATTTTAAAGGATTTTACGATATTTTATTGGACAATCGTAATTTTAAGGACTATTAAGAGATTCAAATGATTTTACGAAATTTAAAGGAATTTCACCAAATTTTGAAGGATAATAAAGGCATTTTACGAAATGTACAGATTACTAAAATTAGATAAGGAATCACAAGTTTTTATATATGAAGAATTAAAAATTCTCAGTTATTTTGATTTCTACCAAATAGTGTGCAAAAAGGGAAATTAATCGCGCGCGAATAATAATTGCTAGTATTAATTAAAAATAAAATAGATTATTTTATTATTTTATTGCAATAGTCATAAAACTCGTATAATTATATGATTCTATATACACATCAGTTAGCAATTAGTAAATTTGAATTTTTTATATTAAAAATAATAAAAAATAAAATAAAAACAAAAAAAGCGAGTTCTGAAATATCAATCAATAAGGAAGGTACAGCTTACATATCATGTATAATTTCTATTTATTTTATTATTATTGTATAATTATATATTAATATATTTTATATTTTATATTTATATTTATATTATTATAATCATTATTATTTATATATAATTTGTATAATTTTAATATAATTTATATAATTTATTAAATTAATATATACATATATACATAATATGTATAGAATTGTATGTATGGATATCGGGAGATTTTGCTCACGTACCTATCCTGAAAAGCGCGTTCCTGTGAATATAAACGGTGTATGCACAGATGTGACCCTACCTGATAAGGATAGAGGCTGAGATTGCTTTCACTGAGAGTCACATTTAAAATGACCATGGGGCTAACACAGACCAGAAAGAGAATACTTGTGCTGCTTAAGAGAAGAATCAGCCTTCTCTCTTCTGCAAAAGTCCTGGAATCCTCTTCGTTGCTTATTGTCCTTGAAAGCGTCATTTTCCGCCGACGTTCACATGATCTTCTATAAACTATCATTATTCGCAGGTTGAATCCCGCTAGTAGAATTGTAGGGGCTACTTTAAATACCATCTCCAGTACTACCTTGTAAACCTAGTCAACAAAATACTAATACTTTAATATTATAAATTATAATAATACATACTAGAATATTATAATACTCTATTATTTAAGTGCTGGAAGTAAAGAGATAAAATGAGATAGAAAAGTACGGAGAGAAATAGAACTTTTCTATCTCTTTTATAAGTAACTATTTTGTTTTCCCAAGAACACGTTATCTCTTTTAATCCACCATTTTATCCCCGCCACCGATCATATCTATCTCTTCCCTAGCGAAAGCTTAATCGGATTAAAATTCATTCCGAATCAATACAAAATTTTCCGAATCATTTCAGAATTTGTATCGGAACCAAAAAGTTTCATTCTGATCAAATACGAAGGATGTTTTCAATCCGAATTAATTCGAAGCCAATTCCAAATCAATTGGAACTAGCTGGTTCGAATATAAATTCCGGAATGATTCGGATTGATTCTGAATGTATTTGTATCCGAACCAAACAGTTTCATTCCGATAAAATCCGAAGGAAATTTCCAATCCAAATTAATCCAAAGACCATTCAAAATCAATTCCAACCTTTAATCCGAAAAGATACGTCTATCCGATATAATCAGAATTAATCCGAACTTTCATACCGAATAAATCGGGTCAATCCGAATGAATTTGAATTTTACCGAATTTTTCGGAATCATTCAGATTGATACGTATAGACCAGATTCATTCGAATTGAAAGTTCGAATTAATTCTGATTAATTCGGATTAGCAGATCCATCGGATTAAAGGTTCGGAATGATTTTTAATAGACTTCGAATAATTTGAATTGAAAAACTCCTTCGGATTAGATTTGAATCAGACTTTTTGGTTCGAATATAAATTCCGGAATGATTGGGATTGATTTGGAATGTATTTGTATCCGATCGAAACAGTTTCATTCCGATAAAATCCGAAGGAAATTTCCAATCCAAATTAATCCAAAGACCATTCAAAATCAATCCCAACTTTTAATCCGAATAGATACGTCTATCCGATATAATCAGAATTAATCCGAACTTCCATACCAAATAAATCTGGTCTATCCAAATCAATTCGAATGATTCGGAAAAATTCAGTTTAATTAGAATTTATTCGGATATAAAGTTCGGATTTATTCGGAGTAATTCTGATTAAGTCGGATTGACTATTAATTTGGATTAATTCGGATTGACGGATTCATTCGGATTAATTCTGATTGGCGGATTCATTTGGATAAAAGATTCGGATTGATTGTGAATGAGCTTCGGATTAATTCGGATTTGATCGGAATGAAACTGTTTGTTTCGAATACAAATTACAGAATGATTTATAGCTTTCGCTAAGGTTTCTATCACTTATTTACCAGGAAAAAGTTTCTTTGAATCAAATAAACATTTCTTTCTTTGCCCTACATCAAAGAAATCTTTATTTGAATTAATGGGGGAATATATATATATATATATATATTTTTATGACTAAGGTCAAGCCTCCGATATCCCTTCAGTTAATTGCAAATACCTAATTTTTAAAGGGGATATTCTGGTAACTGACACCCTTTATAAAGCTCTTTTCGGAATTTTCTTTTTATAAGAAATTAAAATGCAATCATTCCAAATTTTTAATATCTTATTATTTACATCTAAAACTTTTAAAACAATTGATTGTTTTTTTCATTGAAGAATATCTTTTTAGTTTTTTTTTTCTTTTTTTTTGTGGCAAAAGTGAAACCTTCAAAAAAAAAATATGTGCATGGCTGGCCCGCTAAATTGCGGAAGTTCAAGACATTCGAAAAAAAATAAATTTAATTATAATAATTTTTTTTTTTTTTTTAATAATTATTGTTCTGTAGGCTTGTTATTTCGTCAGGAACTAAGATTTTTCATTTAGCGTGAAAAATAACAGAATGGCGGATTTCTGAAAAAAATCACGTTTTTTTTCTCGGAAATCGGGGTATAAATCAGAAAATAATGAAACGAAAAAATATCCTAGTTCCGGCCATAGCCACTGATGTTTAGAACAACGTGTTAAAATTCCAGCCTGATCGGTTCAATAGAATATTTTTTATTCATAGTTCGGATCAAATAACGGTACATAAAATTTTCTCGTGCGAAAACGAAGTCTGGAGACTTTCAACAAAATTTTCGAATCTTAATTTTTTAAGATTATATCTATATGTGAAATTTTATTGTGCATTATTTTTGTTGAAGAAAAAAAGTTGTAGTATTTTTATTTTTTCAAATCAAAGCCAAAAAACTGACTTTATTGAAAAAACCGATTTAAATCCATTTTTCACATTTACTCGTGCTCAATTCGTCAGTTTTTGAATTTTTTAGATGAAATTTTCAGAGAATCTGCTTTCGGGTGTCCTCTGAATAGTAAAGTAATAAGAATTCAAAAATTAATTTTTTAAAAATTGTTATTAATATTTTTCTGATGCTCGGAGTGAATCGGACTTTTGTAATTTCGAGCGTTTCGATTATCGAGGGAATTTTGGAAAGTTTAAAATCAAAATATTTAATAATTTAGGAGTAGTTATAATTTTAGTTGATGACAGCGCTGGAGTTTTCGAGCGTATTATAATATAGTACCCTGCATTAATCCCATCCTTTGTAAACATGTCAACCCAACCCTGGTTGAGTTCCATAAGATTCTTATTGGAATCCACGGTTGGGTTGACATGTTCACATAGGAAGGCATTAATTGTACGTCACTGTAATCTGCAAAACGCTCCCGTCTGACTATGTGCTATAGCTTCGTAAATATTTCATATTTAAGTCTAAAATTTTTACAATATACTCTCAATATCAGATAAATAAAGATGGATTTGAATAGAAAAGAATTAAGCTGAGACAGAGAAGAAGACATTAAGACAGATAGCTTTAGAAATAAGCTGGAATAGAAATAAGGGGATTGAATCAGATACGAGTGTATTTCGATTAACTGCTAGGATAGAAAGTTATAGACGAGAATAAGCGAGAGACAGGAAGGAATAAAGATGTGGGGATTGAAAGAGATCGAAGCGAATAGAGATTGGCAAGGAGATAGAAAGGGATAGACAAGAATGAAGATTGAAAGAGATAGAAGCAATTTTAATTCAGATTGAGATAGAAAAGGACAGACCGGAATAGGTGAGAGATAGATAAAGAGAGAGAGAGATAGAATAGAAATAAGATAGAAAGAAATAGGCATGGAGGTGAAGGACATAAAAAGGGATAGAGAAATAGAGATTGAAAGTGATAGAAAGGGAGACAAGAATAGACGAGAGATAGGAAGGAATAGAGAAGGTGAGGATTGAACGAGATAAGAGTGAATTGAAATCCACAATGAGATTGAAAGGGATAAAAATGTGGATTATAAGATATAGGAGCGAATTTTGATTTAATGTCAGAATAGGATGGTATAGACGAGAATAGGAGAGAGATAGAAAGGAATAAAGAAGTGGGGATTAAAAGAGATCAAAGCGAATCAAAATTGGCAACGAGATGGAAAGGGATACACAAGAGTATAAGGCGAGAGATAGAAAGGAATAAGGTTTAAAGAGGTAGAAGCGAATTTTGATTGACTGGGATATAGAAGAAGATGGACAGCAGGATTAGGTAAAAGGTAGAAAGAGATAGAAGTGCGGATTGAAAGTGATAAGAGCAATTTTGTGTAACAAGGAGATAGAAACATATAGAAAGGGTTAGACAAGAATAGACGAGGGAAATGAAGGAATAGAGAAGTGGGAATTGAAAAATAGGAGCGAATTAAGATTGACTAAGGAATTGAAAATAATTGAGATTAGCAGTAGGTAGGTAGGTAGGTAGGTAGGTAGATAAAAATGGAGAAGTGCGAATTGAACGAAATAGATGTGGGTGGGGATTGAAATGAAGATAGAAAAGAGTAGAGGAAAAGAATAGATGACAGATAGAGAACTAGAGACCGAAAGGGATAGAAGTAAATTGAGATTAACAAGGAGATAGAAAGAGACAGAGAAGTGTAGATAGAAAGAGATAAAAAAGAATTGGAATTGGAAAAAGAAAGAAATGGAAAAGGAGATAAAAAGAGATAGACAGCACTGGTCTAGAGATGGAAAGGGATATATTAGAAGTGGGTTCTAAAAGCGAAAGGAGTGAATTGAAATGGATATGGTGTTAGAAAGGGATAGACAAGAATAAGCGAGAGATAGAAAGTGATATATTGCAAGTGGGGATAGAAAGAGGTAGGAGTGAATTGTGATTGATAGAGAGAAAAGTAATAGAAAAGAATAGGCGATGGATGGAAAGGGATACACTGGTGGACACAGAGATAAAAGACACTCTTGAACAAAGAGATACTCTTGAATGTGGACTGAAATAGAGTTAGAAAAGGATAGAGAACTGGATATTGAAGGAGATAGAAGCGAATTGAGATGACGATAGAAGAGAATAGAAAACTAAAGATTGAAAGAGATAGAAGCGAATTGAGATTGACAAGGAGACAGAAAGGTATAAACAAGAATAGACGACAGATAGGAAGTAATAGAGAAGTGGAGACTGAAAGAGATAGTAGTGAATTGGGATTGGCAAGGAGATAGAAAGGGATAGACAAGAATAGGTGACAGATAGGAAGGAATAGAGAAGTAAGGATTGAAAGAGATAGGCATTAAGGTGGATTGAGATGGATATAGAAACAGATAGGTTGGGATAGATAAGAGATAGAAAAGAATAGAATTATACATCACTTACTATTGTAAGTTTAAACTTTAAAGTCATCATACCTGGTAAAAGACGGAGTTTAAGAAATAAAGATTGTCTCTCTTCTGATAGATAAAAGGGCCATCCGAATCAAGAAGACATGTTGTAATTTCTCCACGAAATACACTGGGTAGGTAAACCATAAATGTAGCAAGTGGTATAAAAGCTACAGTTATGTGAGGTGGTCCGCAAAGTGGTCTCGTATATTCACCAGGATGACAGACACTTACATACCTTTCCACGGTAAGTGCTAAAAGCATCATCACTCCTACTCCTGAGGAAACAATGATAATTAAAATTTTCTATAAAGTTTGCACAAATCTAGGAAACATATTAAAGTGTATATAGTATACTATTATTACACACTTGAACAGAAACAGTCTCATATGTGATGATTGATGACAAGAATAGACGAGAGATAGGAAGGAAGGAATAGAGATGATTGTGATTCATCTCATGATTATAATGTAAAAAATGTAAAAGATATAAATAAAGGAACTCATAAATTATAAGAAAGTAAATTGTAATACCCAAGCAGGCGTTGCCTAAAAACAACTCCAAGTGTGCATGATAAAATGCTTGAAGCCAGTTACTCCATTGACCTATCTCTTTATGAATCAAAACCCTTAGAGCGAAGGGGATGCAAAACAAGATTGCCAGCAGGGCGGCAGCCGAATATCCTTGAACAAAAAATAAATGTCGCAAAATTAATTTTTTTATCAATAATTCTTTTTATTAACTAACATTTATATGATCCGCGCGCGATTAATTTCTCGTTTTTGCATAACTTTTGCTGGTATACAAAATAATTGAGAAATTTATAATTTTTGAAATATAGAAACTTGTAATCCCTTGACTAATTTCAGAAATTTCTATAAATTTCGTAAAATTCTTGAAAATCAATCACTTTAATATCCTAAATTAAAATTACTAAAATTACTAAATATCGTATAAATAAATCTCGTAAGATCCCTTAAAATTATTTAAAACCCCAGAAATCTCATGAAATCCATTAAAATTCTTTACAATCGAATGAAATTTCGTAAAACCCCATGAGGGTCCTTAAAAAATAATAACTTAATAACTCATGAAATATCGCAAAATATCTTACAAGTATTTAAAAATTCATGAAATTTCGTAAAATTCCTCGAGTCCCTTAAAAATCTTTTAAACTACTTAATATCCTTGTCATGTCATCATGACATTAGTTAACTATTAATCACCAGTATTGAACCCTTCAGTTGAGTGTTACTTCCAGGAGTTGAACCAGTTCAAATTCTACCAGTGAAAATCAATCCTGAGAGTGAACATTGTACTTCAAGGTGTTCGAAGTACAATCAAAGGAAATATAAGAAGGAACAAGTATCTAAACTACGATTCATCGGTAAGCTACAACCACTCTTAAAATCGGAACTCAGGCTCAGTTGATTAGTCGGAGGGTCATTTTCGTATACATATATATTTAACCTTGAAATTGTAATTTAATCTCATAAATTGTGTAAATTCAATTTGAAATCTCTTTTTCATTTGACTTGTCCTCGTTCTCAGATTCGCATTAAGTTGTGGACTATAACGAGAAAATTAGTTATAAAGAAATCGAGTCTGTTGCCAGGTAGGTCGATTAGTAAATAAATATTAGGTGGTAGGACGTAACATCCTATAAAATCTCGTAAGATCCCTTAAAATTATTGAAAACACCTGAAATATCATGAATCCCATTAAAACTTCTGACAACCCAATAGATTTTCGTAAAACCCCTTGAAAGTCCTTAAAAAATAACTTAATATCTCATAATATATTGTAGAATATCTTACAAGTATTTAAAATTCCATAAAATTCCGTAAAATCCCTCGAATCCCTTGAAAGACTTTTAAATTACTTAATATTCTGTACAATATCTTAAAATCCCTTTAACATCTTTAAAAATCTTGTTTAAGTTGCTTAAATTTCGTAACATTACTTGATATTCTTTAAAATTCCACAACCGATCGTTATATCCCTATTGTCCTATATTCTCATACATCGTTTAGACACAAAGAATCTTCATTTTCTTTACATTAGCTTTAAATTTTAATTATTTCAGAAATTATAGTCGAAAAATTAGTTTTTTAAAAATACAATTAATCATAACTTTCTTACTTCACAATTAAATGCATTCATCATACAGGTCAATCGATTCGTCTCAACATAAAGAATATTCATTTTCCTTACGTCAACTCAAGATTTTGATTATTTGAAAACATAGAGCGAAAAATTAACTTTCAAAATTATAAATAAACATAACTTCCTTATTTTTTAATGAAATGCATTAATCATATAGGTCAATCGATTCATCTCGATGAAAGGAATCTTCATTTCCCTTACACCAGCTTTAAATTTTCAATATTTGAGGAGTTATAGTGGAAATTCAAGTAGGTATATAGTGGAATAACTATGCAAAATTTCATCAATTTATCTCTACGCGCTTTCAAGAAATTGCTGGATCCGGACATGTTTTCAGATCATCATATTAGATATATTGCCCTTGAAATATGTTCAAAAAAACCTTTTTTAGGAAACTGGATTTTGTCACCACTCCATAGCTTCCTCTATGAGGAAGCAAAATCCCTGAAAATTACTTAAAATCCCATGAGATTTCTTGAAATCTCCTGAAATTCCCAAAAATCCAATGAAATCTCGTAAATCCCTTGAAAGTCCTTAAAATAATTTAATATCCTTTAAAAGTCTTTAAACTTGCTTAATACCCCATAAAATATCTTAAACTGCCCTTAACATCATTTCGTAGAATTCTAAGGAATTTTATGATGTTTCGTGAAATTTTAAAGGAATTTATGCAACATTAAGAGACTTTAAGAATTCTTAGCGATTTAAAAGGGATTTTAAATGTTTTGAAATTTTAAGAGGTTTCTAAACATTTAAAAAGATTTCAAAGAATTTCAGCGGTTTCTAAGGTTTTTGTGTTTTAAAGAATTTCGAAGGAGTTCCTGAAATTTATTTTATATTATATTATATTATATTGTATTATATTATATTATATTATCCTATTAATTAGGAAAAAATTTATAAATAGATAGATAATATATAATAAACAGATTTCTCATATGGAAGTCGTAAATTTCAAGGAATTATACTGAGACTACAAAAGTTTTATCAGACTTACAGTAATCGACAGTCTTGGAAAGCTAGGATATAATGCAATAAAGCCAAGTTCCATAAAACTTTAACGAGAAACGTCTCGATTGGCAAGAGCATTTAAAGTACGTGATTTTAATCGAATGTCCACAATATATATATATATATATATTCTCTCCTTAAATTAA
>UCOH01012670.1:13303-26398 GCA_900474275.1 Synergus japonicus
GGTCTTTGCAAAATGGACGCTTCCCCTCGTGTACGTCGCACTCTTGGTTTTCACGGAACACTGATTTACTGAATATCGTTCCTAGAGCGGGTCTGGGCCCATAACCTGTAGAGGATATGTGGGAACGGGATTCACTTCAGTGATAACTCAACCGATTGCAATAAACACACACTTTAATTAATGTTGAACGAGATACAAGAAGCACGTGCTCGAAGAGCTTACAACAGCGAACTAAACATAAGATCCGGCAACAATGTACGTCTCAGCTTATAGACAACCTTACCATGCTAACCTGTACGCACGGGTGGTCATTATGCAGGGGTCAATTTCTACACTTTGAAATCTGGGGAAATATCTTAAAATCCTTTTAAATTCCCTAGAATCACATGAAACTTCTTGAAACACTTTTAAATTCCTTAAAATCACTTGAAATCTCTTAAAATTCACGAAAATCTCTTAAAGTCCTTTACGATATCTTAAAATTTTATTATTTTTTGAGAAAGCTCAGGAAAATCCTTACATTCTTTGGAAATCCTTTTAAATTCCCCAGAATCACTTAAAATTTCTTAAAATCTCTTTAAATTCCTTAAAATCACTTGAAATCTTTAAAAACCCGTTAAAATTTTTTAATATTACAAATCTCTTCAAATACATAAAAAAATTTTTAATACTCTAAAATTACCTCTTTTTTTATTTTGCTTTCAGAAAATTCAATAATTTAATAATCAAATATTGTGAATAATAATTTCGCAGAATATTTTTTCAACCCTGTTGGGGCTCTGACCAGTTTTCCTTAAGATATTCTATCCAGTTGACCTGGTTAGGGCCAAATCATCAAAAATAGGGAAAACTGGCTAGGACCCTGTCAGAACCCCATAAAAATTTCTAAACGGGGAAATTACTTAATTAAGAAATGTACCTTTATAAAGTAAACATACTTCGACCTTGATATTATGACAGTCCTTAAATTACACAAAACCACTTCAAGTATATATCATTAAAAAAATAAAAGGTGTAATAAAAGTAGTTTACTTTTACATATTAAGTTACTACCTACGCCTCTCTTAAAGTTGGCTTATGTCTTGAAAACCCACATGCCTGACTAATAACGACTTGCACTACTTGAAAAACCCGCATGGCTGACTTAACTTGGTATATACTACTTGAAAAGTCTATGTCTGCCTTAAATTGTCTTATACTACTTGAAAACTTAGATAACTGGCTCAGCATGTTTTATACTCCAATGTCTGACTAAAATTACTTGTACTACTTTTCTAATGTAGGCATTTTCAGTTAGTCAATTCATTATAATAGAATAATAATAAAAAAATATAATATATTATATTATATTGTATTATATTATATTATATTATCCTATTAATTAGGAAAAAATTTATAAATAGATAGATAATATATAATAAACAGATTTCTCATATGGAAGTCGTAAATTTCAAGGAATTATACTGAGACTACAAAAGTTTTATCAGACTTACAGTAATCGACAGTCTTGGAAAGCTAGGATATAATGCAATAAAGCCAAGTTCCATAAAACTTTAACGAGAAACGTCTCGATTGGCAAGAGCATTTAAAGTACGTGATTTTAATCGAATGTCCACAATATATATATATATATATATTCTCTCCTTAAATTAAAAATGTATAAGAAATTAAGAATTACATTTTCTTAAATGATATTGATGGTGATACCTATATGTGCTGATATACAACGCTTTTAACTTATAGCAGAGGTCAAAAGCATTGTTGTACATTGTGACCAAGACAGGCTAACAAATAGCAGTGGAAATCTATAATTTATTTATTGAAATCGTACACTTTATCTCTATCCTTTATTACGTCCTGTGAGTATAACCGGGTGGTAAATGTAAAACCGTTGTATCGTCATTTATCCTATATGGAAATCACACTCAATCCAATAAATATTAACACACAAAAAAATGCCTAGTTAAGTTAACTATAATTTTGGGTTAAATATACCCTAACTATTTTTTCAGGTTAAAATAACCAGAATTCTGGTTGATTTAATTAGCATTCTACTTATTTTAACCAGCATCCTAGTTATTTTAACTAGCAATTCTTATTAAAATAATTAGAATTCTGGTTATTTTAACCAGAAAAAATAGTTAGGGTATATTTAACCCAAAATTATAGTTAACTTAACTAGGCATTTTTTTGTGTGAATAAATCGAGTAAATTCACTTCTGAACTTTATCCGCTTGCATGCTTATGTACAACTATTTTATATATGGATGTACTTATAAAGGGGGGCCACAACCCTAGCGAAGGCTTCGGATTAAAATTCATTTTTCATTCCGAATCAATCCGAAATTTTCTGAATCATTCCGGAATTTGTATCCGAACCAAAGAGTTTCATTCCGACCTAATTTCAAGGAAGTTTTCAATCGGAATTAGTCCGAAGTCTAAACAAAATCAATCCAAATCTTTAATCCGAATGAATCCGCCAATCCGAATTAATCAGAATTAATCTGCTCTCTTCATCTGAATCAGTGATAAGTATACCACTAATTCAAATCAGCGTATATACGCCGATGAACCAGTGAATTACGCTAATAAACCAGTAAATGTCACGCCCTCTACCAGCAAAATTTCGCTGATTCATCAGCGCATATACGCTGATTGGAATTAGTGGTATACTTATCACTGATTCAGATTAAGAGAGTGGATTGGCGGATTCATCATGCAGGTTAAAGATTGGGATTCATTTTGAATGGGCTTTAGATTAAGACGGATTGAAAATTTTCTTAGGATTTGATCGCAATGAAACTGCTTGGTTCAGATACAAATACATTCCGAATCATTCCGGAATTTATATTCGAACCAACCAGTTTTATTAAAATCTAATCCGAAGGAAGTTTTCAATTCCAATTAATCCGAAGCCAATTCAAAATCAATCAAAACCTTTAATCCGAATGAATCTGCCAAACGAAATTAATCAGAATCATTCCGGAATTCATATTCGAACCAACCAGTTTCATTCAAATCTAATCCGAAGGAAGTTTTCAATGTCAATTAATCCGAAGTCAATTCAAAATCAATCAAAACCTTTCATCCGAATGAATCTGCCAATCTGAATTAATCCGAATGAATCCAGTCTATCCGAATCAATTCGAATGATATTGAAAAATTCATTGGAATTTGAATTCATTCGGATTGAACAGATTTATTCGGTATGAAAGTTCAGATTGATTCGGATTAATCGGATTTATTTGGAATTGGCAATGCAGATTCCGTTTTAAGGTTAACCTCGCTCGATATGTCAGAGATCTACCTTACTATACTTACCGATCTACTTTACCTTCCTCAGCCAATACCTTTGAACTTTTTTGTGGGAATGACGCAGGTTACTTGGGAGGGGAAGTCAAAATTGCGCAGTAGACATGTGCGCAGCAATAGGAAATGGCGGTCTTTTTGAATACGCGTGGGAAACCATCTGCGAATGCGTCAGTACTACCGACTGTAGTCCGCATTACCGACTAAGGGTAATTTGGCAAAGAACAGAACCTTGTTCAGTCGGTATGTGTCGTCGTTCTTAAAATTTCTCTTCTATTTTACTAAAATAAAATTTAAAATTGAATTAATAAATTAATTATTTAAATAAATAAAAATAAATTATAAAAAAAAGTAAATAATAAGAAATAATAAAGAATAATAAAAAATAAATTCAAATAAATTAAATGAATTAAAATTATTTGAATAAAATAAAATTTTTCTTCAAATTTCATGCTTCAATTTTTCCCTGACAGCTTGCATTTCTCTAACATTTCCCTCATATTTTCCTGATAAATCTTTGTTTTCTCTGACTTTTTTTTCTCTGAGAAAAATATGACTAATTTGTAACAACCTAACAGTTTTCATATTGCTCATCATTGCAAATGGTACATGATTTGTATAAACGGTAGCTCACTAAGGAAATGCGGAAGAAGAAAAGACCTATACTTAATTTGAAAAATGGGACAAGGGTAAAAGTTGGTCAAAATTAAGGGAGATGAGCTGAACCAGGCGTAGATCACTCAGACATTCCTGGTAGACTCACTAAATATTCCCATACATTCTTTCACTAATCCTAGTTATTTTTTTATACTTGAGGAGCAGACAATAGAAACGTGATTTGTCACAAAAAATTGAAAAATCTGTTTCTTGGCTCTTCGATTTATAATTTTTTTTTTTTGCTTTTTTTCAGCTACTAATTTACATTCAAAGCATGTTATTTCCGAAAAGAATAAATTGCATTACAATTATTTTTTCAATCAAAATGTGAAATATATGTCAATAAAAATATGTTTTATCCAAACAATCAATAATAAGTGAGAATATTTATTATATAATATTTAATATAAATATTATCATATAAATATCATTGTATATTCTGAATAGTTATTAAAAATTGTAAAACGACAATTGATCTGCAAGATTATATGAAAAAAATGACGTTTTGATTTTTAGCTCCTCACTTATTCCTAAATCTTCTTGATATTCCAAAGTATTCCGATTTATTCCGAAGTCAGAAGTATTTCTAAATATTCACAAATATTCCTCTTTGCACTCCAGAAGAAATATCTAAACGATGCTGCCGGACGAAGGCGCACCCTCGTATATATTTCTTCGGAGTTCAATCCTCTTCGAAATCCCATCAGGCATTTTTAGCAGGCATAGCAGGCTATCATAAGATGGCATAACTATATACAGATCGTAGTCCTTTGCCATGCCAGCGCACGTTTTAAATTACATTTCCTTACGCACAAATTCTTTCGCTTCAATGCGTAGTGATTGGCAATACAAATTTCCTTATACATCACTCAAAGTTAAAAAGAGGGATATAAGTACATCGATAAACCTGACATCTAATTTTGTTGTTGGTTATACAGAATTTTAATGCGCCTATCTACTTGATACACATATTTCCTGAGTGTGTACACTGTACATTATACGAGGATTCAAGAACCTGTTTTTTATTGGATAATATAATAAGTACTAATAAAATATATAAGAGGAACCTATATCCTTCGAAAACAAGTCTTTTTTTACAGTTTATCATCATTCTATCCTATTATTAGGCTGAAGTTTCAGACGAATTTTTCTTTCATCAAATATTATTTGTAAAAACACATCCTATGATTTATGTGTCAATAAGTAAATTATTTTAAATAAAAACAATTTTACAATGAGAATTTTTCGAGAAAAAAATTTGTTTGGATTTTCAAGCTTATTTTTAAAGATTTGCAAAGAATTAAAAAGATTTTAAAGGTTTTAACCAAATTTTCTCGTAATTTAAATGTTTATAAAAAGTTTAAAAAATTGATTAAATAATTTAAGAAACTAGGGGTGCCATTGTGAGCACACACTCTCAACACAACATGTGCGCTTTCATTCGTTTATATACTTTTATTTAAATTTCTTAAGGTTCTATCGACCTTAAGGAACACATTCTCATCATAAACAATCATAAGACCAATAATTATGTTTTTATAATTTTCTCTATATCACCAGCTATTTGGCTCAAAATTGGAATTTTCGATTTTTCAAGAAAATTAGAAAAAATTGTTACATAAGTCCTGTAGGGCGTTGAAAAAGATATATTTTTCAGCCTTTAGCTCTTTCTCATATCGTGCGTTATTTGGCTCTCTGTTGAGAATGTAATAAAAATATTAAACTGTAATAAACAATAAATATTAATAAATAATAAGAATATAATGTATGCAAGATTTTTGAGAAATTTTTAGAGAGAAACCACTTTTTTAGAAAGGAATTTCAAGAGATTTCTAGAAATTTTAAGAGAATTTGACAATTTTTAAGTGAATCTTACGAAATTCAAAAGAGTTTTAGGATTTTCGAAAGTTTTCATAGAATTTTATAAGATTTTCGGATATTTCGTGAAATTTTAGAGGAATTTATGCAATTTTAAGAAACTTTTACGACTTTTTAGCGATTTTAAAAGGGATTCTAAATGTTTTGAAATTTCGAGAAATTTTAAGAGGTTTCTCAGAATTTAAAAAGATTTCAAAGAATTTCAGCGATTTCTAAGGTTTTCGTGAAATTTTAAGGAATTTCAAAAGGTTTGATAGAGTTTTATGGGGTTTTAAATGAGTTTTAAAATATTTTGAAAGATTTTTAAAAATTGCAAGGGATTTTATTTAATTTCTTTATTTCAAGAGATTTTTCTAATCTTTAAAAGATGTTTTGAGAATTACAAAGGATTTAATGGAATTTGATCAGATTTCTAATAGTTTTAACGAATTTTTAAGATATAAAAGGATTTTAAATATTACCGTAAAATTTCAAGAATTTTTTAAAGTTTGTCAGGGAATGTTATGGAGAGATTTCAAAAGATTTTCACGATTTTTAAAAGATTTAATAGAATCTAAAGGGATTTCAAAGGCACATTTTTTAAAGACTTTCAAGAAATTAGTCGATTTTTAAAATATATTGTGGAATTTTTATGGATTTGATGGATTTTGATGAGATTTCTAATAATTTTTTAGTGATTTCAAGAGATTTTTCTAATATTTAAAAAATTTTATAGAATTGTTATAGATTTCATGGATTTGGCGAGATTTCGAATGATTTACAGAGATTTTAAATGTTAAGGAATTTCAAGACATTTCTAGGAATTTTTAGAGATTTTTAGAGATTTTCATGAATTTTAAGATATTTGACGATTTTCAAATAATTTTCATTAAATTCAAAAAAAATGTAGAATTTCTAAATAATTTTGTAGAATTTTAAGGAATTCCAGAATATTTAGTGAAATTTTAAAGAAATTTAATGGATTCTGAATGTTGAGGAATTTTCAGAGACTTTAACGTATCATAAATAATTTCACGGAATTTCCAAAAATTTCTATAAATTTGAAAAGATTTTCACAAATTTTAAAGAATTTCCGGAGATTTTTTTAACTTTTAAAATTTGTAGAGATTTCAAGAGGTTTTTCTGATGAGTTTTATTAAGAATTTGTGAAATTTTAAAAGTTTTCATGGTATTTTATGGGATTTCTAATAATTTCAAGATATTTTTCTGATTTTTGAAAAATGTTGTCAAATTTTTAAGGATTTTGTGTAATTTTTTGAGGATTTCTAAGAATTTGTAGACATTTTCACCAAATTTAACGAATTTCAAGAGGTTTCTAAGAATATTTTAAGAGATTTTAAGGTAGTTGTCTCGCGGCAAAAACACTCAAAAGTTTCTGCTCAGGAAGATGTAAGATTTCGCATATTTTCTCCTAACCCGTGACGAAATTTTGGTAGGGCGCTGATGTGGCCCCGATCGGGAAAAATGTGGCCCCGATGGGATAATCTGTCTAGCGCCACACCAAAAATGAAACGCCCTACCCGACCGGGCCCAGATCTGGCATGTAAAAATGTGAGCCCGGTCTGGCCCATATCTGGCGCCTTCTAATTTTTTATTTCTGAAAATAGTGAATAACATTTTGTAAAATAACAAGAAATTGTTAGTTTAAAAATTCAAACTTTATTATATTAAAGAAGCTCTGTAAAAATCAGAGAGTAAAATAATAATAAATAGTTTCTCTTTCGTTAAGAATATATTCTTGGCCTGTTATTTGTCTTAAAAGACAATTATTAATTAAGAACATGGTTTATTCAACGTTATATTACGGATATTCTTATAACTAATTGTTATTTGTGGATTTAAATGCTTATTTAACAAATAAAATTTCGCACGCAATGCTGGGGGGAATCGAACACACGAACCTACGGGACACGAGTCCAGTTACTTAACCATTACCCTAAGCTTCGAGATGGTGGTCCCATATTTTTCCCAAGGTATATTCAATCCGAGCGCATTTCCCTTTGCGTATACACCTACTTGTAAGAATATTTTAATTTTAAGAATATTTTCTCCCTTCGGTTAGAAGATATTCTTAATATCAGAATATCCTTTCTTCGGTGAATGCGATTATTTTAAACATGCGAACTGTTTATTATATTATTTATTATAATGATATTTATTATAATAATTATTATTTATAATGAAATAATTAAAATTAATCAGAGGCTGTTCGATTATTACGTAAGCACCTTGGGGAGACTCTAAAAAAAATTCTATTAACAGTGAAATTACGTTCCTTTCAAAATGCATCCTTTGAAATTAAGCAGATTTCTTTTATCTGTCAAAAGAATCGTTTCACTGTTAAAAAAACTCTGCTGCTATGTGCAAAACGAAAATAATTTTACCAATAAATTATTTCTTTTGACTATAAAAAGAAATACTTTGACTATGTAAAGAAATCCTTTAACTATTAAAGGATTGCACTTGTAGGCTACTGGGTGAAGTACGTCTATAAATGAGTGATTGTACATTATTTCAGTTTTAATTTCTCCATTAAAGAAAATAATTTAACAGTAAAAGGATAGCATTTGAACGGAAAATCCTGTTACCGTGAAAGGATTTCTTCTCATATAAATTTTGAATAGAAAATCCTTTCACGGTAAAAGGAATCGTTTAACCGTCAATAGATGGTTTTTAGAGTGGGGGAGGGGGGTGGTCTAGTATATTTCTTATTGTTTCTATCATAGGGTAGGGGGAGGGGGGGTCAATGTAAATATTACGTAAGATTTCTCTTCCCCAAAAAAAAAGTTTAATTCTTGCCGCTTATCTGACTGCTTTGAAAAATAATTTTTATTTGTTTTGTTAAAAATTTGATGTCATATTTTAAAATAATAGAGTGATTATTATATATATATAAAAGAATAAACTACAGAAAGGGGGGGGGGGAGTTGAAAATGATCTTACGTAATACTTGAACAGCCCCTTATAATAATCATTATTATTATTTATAATAATAATTTATTATATCAAACTAACGCAAAAGTTGACCTGTCAAACGCGTCAAACCTAATCTTACTTAGTCCGATGTGGTTCCGACTGGAGCCACACCATCTGCCCTCTTATGGCCACATGTGGAAAATCCGATCGGGCCCAGATCAGAACTTGGAAACAAGTTGGGCAATTTCTGCACGGGAACCATTGGTAAAAAATTTTGACTGGGATTTTATAATGACATAGAAGCATCCTATATATGTATACACACATTCAGTCACAGTTCGTATGGCAACGATATTGGCAACACTGAAATTTTATTCTCAGAGAAAATGGTGGTGATGCACTTATAGCCTCAAAATAATATTGTCAAAATCGTCGAAATGTCATCTCAGTGTTGCCACATCGTCACTGTCTACCCACGCCATGTATCTCGCGAGAACAGAAATATTATTCTTTTCAATATTATATCTTTTATACTAAACGCACAATAATTTTGATTTTTTTTCATAAAATCCACACGATATTTTACTATACATCTGTAGTTTTTTAGCACAATGGTAAGATTCGTTTTCATACTAGACTTCATAATGTGGCGATTGCCCATGTTAGCTATAGGAGACCCATGCAAAAAGCACTGAACATAATTTAAAATATTTGCCTTTAGAAACACACTATTAAGCTAAAAATTGGAGCATGGTTAGATAACAATATTTTCTACATATTTAGAAAATTTTAGACAATTCCTAAGAAAGGTTCGATTTCGGCACAACTACCTTAACGAATTTTGAAGGATTTTGAAGTTTTTTGTAAAATATTAAGAGACCATCAAATCAACATATGCGTTATTATTTTGTTTTCCTTGTTACAAATACAATACATATATAAGAGATTTTCGAGACATTTCGTGACATCACTTTTTTAAGATAGGATAAGTTTTCTAAGTATACAAAACGTTAGTGCTGTATCAAGATTCACATTTTTAAGAAGCTGAAAATCAAGATGGGAGAATAATAAGTAGCTCATCTATTGTCGATTTCGAGGGTGTGATATTCAAATGTAGAAAAGTTTGTTGGAAAAGAGATTTGGCAGCATAAATATTCGGATTTGCCGATCCAACGGATTTGTAGGCTGGTGCCAAGAGAGCTTAAACGAGAAGTTAAATTTATAGAAAGGATTAAGAAGGATCGAGAAATAAGGAAAGACCCTAGCTGATGTAGTAAGGCGATTACTTCTAATATGTTGCTGTTTTTACATTCTCATTTTTACTGTTTTTTTTTTCTTCAAAATCTAATTTTATATTTTTGAAAAGCAGGTGCATGGTTTTTTCGATATATATGTAACTGAATTTCAGGAAGTGATATGCTACTCCTGAATTCTTTCTGAAAATGTGCTATTGAATTCTTGAGTAACTTCCCTCTAATGGCGGGCCTAATGACAAGATTTGCGATGACCAACAGAGAACAGGAAGTGAGGGAAAACATTCCAAGTGGGACAAAAACAGTCACTTTATACAAATGTAAGGATTTTATGAAGATGGTAAAGAATTCGCTTGAATAAAACAATTCTTATCAACATTTTCCTTGAAATAAATTGTTAATACGAATCTCTGCCTTTTAGTGGTATAATTTATAAGATGAGATTTAAGATAAAGCTAGGATGTAACAGTTTGTATACTGCTACTAACTATATGACTCATTTAAAATCTTTGTGGAAAGTGGTGGAGACAATACCAATACGTCACGAGGAAAAGAAATGGGTAAAACTCGATCAAGTTTTTTTTTCCAGCATTACGTAAACATGGAATAACTTTATTGGAAAAAGAATATAAGAACGTATATATATATATATATATATATATATATATGTCTGCACACGCACTCTTTTCTACTACACGTAAGACAAATGAAGGAAATGTAAATCAGTGCTTTTTCTATATATTTTTTCTATTCAAGCTTTGTCAACGCATAGGTTCTACACTTTATCATGATTCTTAGTTCATATATTATGTTATTTCCTATCTCAAAAAAGTGACGTTACCTATATATCGAACACATTGTTGTTGAAAACTTGATTGGTTTAGAAACTAAGCGAATTGTGTGAATGTAGCGAATTTGAAAAGAATTTTCAGACTATTTTCTTTTTCAAAAAAATGATTAAGAGAGAAAACAAATTTTACATACTTTATTGAAATTTTAGAAATATTAAAGGATTTCACGGTATTTCAAGGAATTTTATGAAATTTATTCTAATTTTCAGAAATTTTAAGAGATTTTACCAGTTATTGGGATTTTATAGAATCTACTCTCTAAATTTGAAACTGTAAAAACTCACTGTTTCACAATAAAATTTATATATATATATATATGTAAGATTTCAACTGATTTTACGAGATTCCATTGGATTTTCAGGAATGTTAGGATATTTTATGACAGTTCATGGGTTCTTAAATGATTTTATAGCATTTTACGATATTTTGTGGGATATTTAGTAATTTTAAGGACTTTTAAGGAATCCAAAGCATTTTACGAAATTTCAGTAGATTTTCATCAATTTTGCTTCCTCATAGAGGAAGCTATGTAGTGGTGACAAAATCCAGTTTCCTAAAAAAGGTTTTTTTGAACATATTTCAAGGGCAATATATCTAATATGATGATCTGAAAACATGTCCGGATCCAGCAATTTCTTGAAAGCGCGTAGAGATAAATTGATGAAATTTTGCATATAGTTATTCCACTATATACCTACTTGAATTTCCACTATAACTCCTCAAATATTGAAAATTTAAAGCTGGTGTCAGGGAAATGAAGATTCCTTTCATCGAGACGAATCGATTGACCTATATGATTAATGCATTTCATTAAAAAATAAGGAAGTTATGTTTATTTATAATTTTGAAAGTTATTTTTTCACTCTATGTTTTCAAATAATCAAAATCTTGAGTTGACGTAAGGGAAATAAATATTCTTTATGTCGAGACGAATCGATTGATCTGTATGATTAATGCGTTTAATTGAGAAGGTTTAAAAAAAAATAAATGATTATTTAATAATTTAATATATTGATATGTTTTTATTAATCTTTTATTTTTTTATAATACTATCAGATTAAAAAATAAAAAATAAAAGAAAAAGGAAGAAGGAAAGAAAAAGGAAAATGTTAATCTAGGAAGAGAAGGAGAAGGCACAATTTGGAGAGTATGGTGACAAGGAGAAGGGTGGACTTGGAGGGGCAGAGGGGTACATTTGAAGAATTTAGGAAGAGGGGGAAGAATGAACAATGCTGGAAGAGGAACAACGTTTTTAAATATTAAAAATTATTATCTAAAATAAAGAAAAGAAAAATAAAGTTAAATATATAAACTTCTTATTGCTTCCTCTATGAGAAAGCAAATCATATTTGCTTACAGGAAGCAAAGTGCTCATTAAATGAGCACAAAAGTTGATATAACTTTACAGCTAGTTAAGAGATTTAATCAGATTTCATAGGACTTTGAGTAATTTCAAGAAATATCAAGAGAATTTATCAAATTTAAAGGAATTTCGCCAAATTTTGTAGGATAATAGGTGAAGGCATTTTAAGGAATGTTATCAAACTTATGGAGATTCCTGATATTAGATAAAGAATTACAAGATTTTATATTTCAAGAATTAAAATTTTTTAATTATTTTTTTTGCTTCCTCGTATAGAGGAAGCTTTGTAATGGTGACAAAATCCAGTTTTCCAAAAAAGATTTTTTTCAAAATATTTCACGCACTTTTATAATTTTAGTACAATTGATTTTTCGACTACAGCTTCTCAAAGAATCCAAATTCAAAGCAGATGTAACAAGAAAAAAAGCTTCTTGTGTCGAGACAATTCGATTGGTCTATAAGATTAATAATGCATTTCATTGTGAAATAAGAAGAACGTTATGCTTAATTGTAATTTTCAATAATTAATTTTTCGTATAAAAATAAAGTTCTGAAACATTCAAAATTTAAAGCTGATGTAGAGAAAATAAAGATTATTCTTTGTATATCGAGACGAATTATATGATTAATGCATTTCATTGAAGAATAAGAAAGTTATATGGTTACTTGTAATTTTCAAAAATTATGTTATACTTTAATGATTATAATTTCTCAAATAATCAACATATTAATTCATTTGATTAAATAATTAATATTTCTTTATGAGGAAGCAAAGTGCTAGTTGTATAAAGAATCAGTTATAACTTTATATATATCATTTTACATGACATATAACATATAATGTATATATATATATATATATATATAT